>CM066572.1:20855000-21035000 GCA_033816785.1 Picus viridis
ATAGACTACATAATGTCTATATACTTGAAATTATGGTTTCTTTCTCAGAATTATAGCCTTTAATTTTATCCCAGCATATATCATTGCATCTAAATACACACAGGTATTGCTAAGCATGCTGAACAGATGCTGGGTTTAGTAACTTTTGCTTATACAACAGACACCCTTTAATATTAATCATGCAAATTATAATGATTTTCTTCAACAGAATTCAGATACTAGGCTGTTAATTGTCTTTACAGACATTTTGGTGTCAGCACAAAGCATCAAGCTCAACTGCATTGTCATAAGCTAACATTATGAGTTCTTACCATTTAAATCAACCTGAAACCATCAATTGTAACTCCACCAATATCAATCTAACATTATAATGCAGAGGCAATTTGCTCCTGCTTGCTGCTGGTTGTAGACTTAAGCAGCACAAAAATTATTGAGACAGATGCACAAGTAATCAGTTATGTCACTTTACTGATGCACTTCTGATTATCCCTTAATGAGGCAGAATTTCTGAAGAGGGAGTACTTCCCCCTGAAGAATGTTTCTTCAGACGCCAGTTTTGTTTGGTTTATACACCTGCTTCCCTTATATGACCTGCTATCCGTAATTACAACTTAGAGGTATGGTGGAAAAACAAAACTCTTGGGACAGCAATGGATCTAATATGCTACTTTCCATTATCACAGGAAAAGACTTTGTGATAAAATAGTCAGATACTGAGGTGTGAGTGAGTTCTTAAAATGTGGTAAAAATACAATATAAAATTTTCATGTAAAATACAGGACTGATGGCCATTCTGATAGTCTGGGTTTTGTTCTCCTCTCTCTCCTGAAAGAGAGGGTTGAAGCCAAACAAAATATGGATGGTTTCTGGTTATTGTTTTTGCTTGTCCTCTACTCAACTTTAGGTTTTTCTCTTCAGCTGCAATTCCAAAATCCTAATTCATCTTCTGAAAATCATATGAAATAAGAGTAGCATAGATTAAGGAGATATATACACTTAACCTAATTTCCAACGATCAGGGAGAAATTGTAATAGATTATTGGTGGAATCCAAGGAAAACTGATACCCATCTTTAGGCTTTCTCTTTTTAGGGGCTATAGCAGCCACTGTGCCTCTTCTTCCCTTTGTGAGAACAGCTAAAATGAGTTCATTATCCATCTCTTATCACATTTACTCCCAATTCAATATTCTGAGTTTCCTTAGGAGACTCCTTTAGTAAATGATGCTGTATGTAAGTAGCTTTCAGAGGAACTACTGGGATTTCTTGTACACAATAATCTACTCTTATAAAAAGGTTATTTTTTATTAAGCAGTGTAAATAGATTTTAATTAAAATGAAGAAGGTCTGACTTTGAAATAGCCTAAGGCAGTGAAATGCTTTGTGACTGTTTAGGATGTGAGTGGCTGTGTAGGCTAAGTGGGAATACCTCCTTGTTTCCCTGAGGCATCACAGCCAGAAGAGCTGACCTTCTTCCCAACTTCCAGTCATATTCAGTACAAAGTAGAACTGCTATTGACAAGGTGAGAAGCATTCTAATTGTTCTGCTTTTGCCAGAACAGAATCACTGGACAGCCATAGACTGCAGGCCAGTAGCAGTTCTGTGTCAGCTAGGACAGCCAACTTGGGTTGGCTCACAGGTGCACCCCAGACCATGAGCATCACACTCAGTAAAAAGGCAGAAGTTTGCTGAGGAGAGAGGACCTCTCTGACTGGCCTACTTGCTCATGTTCCTCTTCTTGCTTTTCAGGACTGCTTTCTTGTTTATTGTTAGTGCTGTACCTTTGTTGAGTGAATTATAACTTCATATACCTTGTATTGACCTCAGTTTTGTTGTTTCATTAAATCCATTTTTACTTCAACTCTCACACCTCCACTTTTCCTGCTTGGTAGGGATTATAGGGTGACAGAGCAACTGCTTTAGTTTCGCCCCAGATATAGGGTAAAAGTAGACAGTCATATTCAGCACATATATTAGTAACAAAGTCACTGCTGTTGCCTAACAGTGCTTTGGAACTAAATGTTGGGGAATAATTTATAGATCTTCTTTCATACAATCCCTCATAACTTTTGCTGGCATAAAATAAACACAACACAATAAAAAACAATACAGAACATCAAAACCCCCAAACTTCCAAAACACAAACAACAACCAAACCAACGCCAACGAAACACAAAAGCAAACAAAGCTGACTAAACAGAGACTGCTCACAGAATTGCTCTTTCACATATAAAGTGTACAGAAATATATAAATTAAACAAATGTGTACAAACATATATCTCTGCTTCCCTCTTAAACTTTGCAAGTATCCTTTGCTTGAACAAAACCTGGTTGTGATACAAACACATTTTCCCAGGGTGACCTCAGTTCAACTAATAGTATGTCTCTCACAGCAAAGTGTTGGAGAAATAGCCTTTTGTAGTCTTTTGGAAGAGAAATCTAAAGCCCTAGAGGTTTTTTTTGAGGAGTTTCTCTGGAGAAAAGGAGGACATGACAGGCATCAGCCTTTTTTTCATGAATGTCAGTGGTTTTATGCCCAAAGAAAATGAGGCTATACCTGGGACTTGTCTGGAAAGCTAGTCACATGTTGACATAGGTGTCATTTCTGATAGACTGCTATCGAGCAGCATTCCTTTCTGCAATTTCTAAGCAGGATATGTCATGTAAAAGCTCCTTAATCAAACATGCCATTTGTTGTTGCAAATATATGATATATACTAGAGAAAAGATTAGATAAATTATAGGAAAGTATTTTTCTAGTATGCACAGATTTTCAATTATGAAACTCTTCAGCAGAGGGAAATAGCTCCAAGTATCTTGGTACCCCTATGCTCTTTATAAGACAACAATGAGTGGAATAATCATGCTTTTTAGAAAGAAGACAAATATGACTATTCCACATATATATATCTATCAAAGCAGTTACATGAATACTTGTAGGAAAAAGATTTGGAGATAAAGGCCCCTTTGGAAGCTTTTAAATTTAAAACAAAATTGATGTAATCTAAAGGGGAGCTAAATCCATTCACATTTCATTAAATAATTTGTGTATCATTATATACAGTTGTAATTTAAATTGGTAATATGATAGGTAAGTTACTTCATTGCCTTTCATGTCACAGTACAGAAAAGAATCAAAAATGTAATAATGTGGAAATATTGAATGTATTGTGTATATATACAAATTAAAATAGAAGATTAAGCAAAGGATAGTAGAAACAACAAACCTGGTGAAGACTGACAGGGGAAAAAAAAACTACTTTAAAATCAATAGGACTAATATTGTAAGATGGAACAGTGAGGGTTAAACGTTACATAAATCTGAGAATGTTCTCTGAAAACACTTCCCAACTGGACAGACCAAAACGCCTATTAATCCATAGAAATCTTTGTCACTTCCTCCCCCTCCTCCCCCACACACCTTGGTGAAAACAGATGAAGCTCTCAATTTATGAATTAATTTCAAGTGGCTCAGGAAAATTTCTATTAGGCAGGAAAAACAAAAAAAAGAAAAAAGAGAAGAGCTCCTGGTTTAGGCATAATAAGGAGTTATATCTGGAAGCACTGTTGTCACTGATATTAATCTTTTCATTAACTTATTTAGCATGAATTCATAATCTGGCTGACATTTTAAGTAAGGTCTCTACTGTGTCTGAAATAATCAGTTTGTTCTGCATGGCAAAACTATTTACTCTTATTATGTTAAAATGAATCACAGTAAGAGAATCTGACTTCAGCTGGCAGTTAATTGAGATCAGGGATACAACACTAGTAATCGTTTTACAAATGAGTTCCCTGCTAGCATTCAGCTCTGACTTGAAGCTCCTAGCAATGTCATTTCTTTGTTAATAGATCCTTATCAATGGAATTCTTTAGAATGCATCCCTTGATTGGAAATTAAAGGGACACACTTCTTAGTGGCCTTATTGCATAAACTGTTTTGGAAAGTCAGGATACATACTGTGTAAGATCACATCTGATCTGAGTCAAATATTTAGATAATATTTTGACTTTAAAACAAATGCATAGCTTGCTTCATAAGACAGCCACTTGTTTTTCTACAAACTGTGAGTAAAACCTGGCATCACAAATGGCAGTTCTGGGGGCTATCTATGCAATCACTCCTACTAATAGAGAGCTCTTATGTAGCACTTTGTATTTTCTAACAAGTTAGTCACTTCATCTAGAAGGAAAAGACACACACGACAGATCACCCAGCTGGACTAGATGATGCAGGGGTAGATGATCACTTTAGGTCCCTTCCAACTGCTCTATTATGTGCACATTAACTGTGAATTTCTTGTCAGGAAACTCAGTGGACCTGCAAAGGAGGAATTCAATAATAAAAGCCAACATTTTAAGTATTAGATTTTTCAGAGACTAAATTGCTCACTATTCTAATTAAAAAGCATGAAGATATATTGCATTACATAAATCTAAGTAAAAATATGTCACATCATTTTATGATAAGACCCAGAAGACTACTACACAGTTGTGTACCAGCACTCAAGAACAAAAATTCCTATCTGTCCTGATTTATTTCAGAATTATGATCTTTCATAATTTCAGTCTTGAATTTTTCCAACAAAGTTTATTGCAGTGAGCAGAAATAATTTCAAACATGGGCTTGTTTTTGAAATGACATGCATTTGGGTATAATTCAGGGATGTATTCTAATTACATTTTTCCCCCTGCATTGTAAAAACAACAACAAAAGGATGTATTTCAGATCTTTACTACAAGCACCTATCCTTTTATGGAATACGTGCTTTTGTTCTTGGTTTTGTGATGAAGGTACAAGCACAACAGTTTGTTTCTTCATTTTCATAGTATTAAGCATGCCCAATGGTGCCATTTTTTCTCCAAATAGGTACTTCAGCTCTCATAAAAGTAGGCTGATTTACAAATGTGACACTGAAGTAAACCTACTAATTTCTGGTTAATCTTCACACGAAGATAGTGCTTAAAATTAGGAAGGATTCTCCTGGGGTTATATAGAAAGGTAATTTTTATGCAGATTAATGTGCAAAGCAAGAAGGAAATAGCAACCCCTTAGACATCTGATAACAGTTTGATCACTAAAAGCTCCTCTTCTGAAGGCATTAAGAAGGAACATATAGCCTGCATCCTTAACTTCCTTAATATTTGCTAAAAACCCTTGAACACAATAGTAGGGACAAAATAGCACCAGAGAATCAAAACAGCAAACTACAGGGATATATTGGTGTATTGATACCATTATACAAAGTCAAATAAGGCTATGGAAGGCATTTATATATTGGTTTGTGAGAAGCCAAACATCATCTCAAACAACTTGCTATTTTTAAATCTTATTAGTATTCCTATGCTAGCTGGCCTGCTATATACTTTACACCCCAAAAATAGAGTAGAATATGCTTGGGACACAACTATTGTTCCTATGCAATGCTAAAAAATAATTAAGAAGCACAGGTTCGAGTGAACATCAGTTTTAAAAGTCCTCTGTGATCAAATTGGAGCTTGGTAAAAACAGAATATTCCATTCATATGCATTGTTATGGGTTCCATGTAGTAATGTGCTATGTCCATGTATGTTCTCCAATTAACTAAAACACTGCCTAGCTGAATGCTTACTACTTAGCCAACATAATGTTACTTATACTATATACTACTTAGTTTATGCAATACTTAGCTAACATGCTTGAAAGCCAGCCTTTTTGCATTCTGTTTATTTGCAAATATTGACTGTAGTGACTTGAGTTACAATGAAAGATTTCTGAAGTTAATGAGAAGAGAAAAGAAGGCAACAAAAGAACAGATATTAGGGAAGCTTTTATATTTACATACTATGAAGATTTTATTAAAAGTACTTTAAAAAATATTAAATTTATCTCTGACAGTCACAGACTCATAGAATGGTTGGAAAGAATCTGAAAGATAATTCAGTTTCAAGCCCCCTGTGATGGGCAGGGACTCCTTCTACTAGATCAAATTGATCAAAACTCCATCCAATCTGTCTTTGAACACTTTCAGGTATAGGGAATCCTAAGATTCTATGGGCAACCTGTTCCAGTGTCTCACCAAGCTCACAGTGAAGAACTTCTTCCTTATATCTAATCAAAACCTTCCCTCTTTCATTTTGAAACCATTAACCCTTGTCCTGTCATTACTTTGTATTGACAAGTCCAGTCACTTCCTGGACAGCAGGGCCTCAGCACATATACCATTTGTGTGGGAAGATGAACATCATGACCACATATTTTCAACCTCCTTCATTCATTTTCTGGGCTGAACATGATATCATATGGCATGGAATATCTCACTGATCAGTTTAAGTCAAGTGTCTTGGCTAGTTCCCTCCCAATATATAGCTCAGTCCCTGGACATAGACTGAGGTGCTGTGCTTCTAAGCCCAAAGTTACACATCTATACCATCAAAACCAAACCAAGTAATGTGCATTGAATCATTCTCAGAATAAGGAAGCTAACCATTTTATTAAGACTGCTCCAAACTTTGCTTCATAAGTTTTAGAGGTTCTTGACTTACATACAATTTCACTGCAAAGCATTTTCTCCCATTTGGGATTAGAGGCTGTTTAAATATTTGCCTTCCCAGCCCCCATCCCAGTTGAAGCAAAAGACAAACTTTCATTTGTACTAAGATACAGACCTAAAGCTAATGACAATTCATACAATCCCTTTGAGCAAACTGAAGTTAAATTTCTGCTCCAGTGCATACTTTATTCATATGAACAATTTTTGCCCAGAAGTTCAGTGAGTTTTGATCCATGCAAACTTTAAACTGGAACCACTGCAGCAGGAAATATGGTCCATTCAGGCAGGACTAGATGATACAGAACAGCACATTTAAAATCAAGAAAATAATAAAAATAATTTCTGAAATATTTATATGTAATCTGAATTTCCCATTTTATTAATGACAAAGCAAATCAAAATTATGTCTTTTTAAATGTTTTCAAATAGTGACACAAATCTTAACCCTAATTTTTAGCTCACTGGACTTTTTAGTCATTCCTTAACTTCAGAAGTCAAAATTACAAAACTGTGTTAAATTGAAATTTTGATATGATGAAATAGGAAGAAACAACAGGAATATCCAAGACATGAAAATTGTACTGAGATCAGTTTGTCCTAATCCTTCATTTTTTTCTGGTGGAAAGACAACAGAGTAAATGTTACTCTATATTCTTCTGTTCCTAGGAGTTAATTTTAGAATGGAATGGAATGGAATGGAATGGAATGGAATGGAATGGAATGGAATGGAATGGAATGGAATGGAATAGAATAGAATAGAATAGAATAGAATAGAATAGAATAGAATAGAATAGAATAGAATAGAATAGAATAGAATAGAATAGAATTAACCAGGTTGGAAAAGACCTTTGAAATCATCGAGTCCAACCTATCATTCGACACTACCTAATCAACTAAACCATGGCACCAAGCACTCCATCCAGTCTCTTCCTAAACACCTCCAGTGATGGTGACTCCATCACCTCCCTGGGCAGCCCATTCCAATGGCCAATCACTCTTTCTATGAAGAACTTCTTCCTAACATCTAGCCTAAACGTCCCCTGGCACAGCCTGAGACTAGGTCCTCTTGTTCTGATACTGACCACCTGGGAGAAGAGACCAACCCCCACCTGGCTACAACCTCCCTTCAGGTAGTTGTAGACAGCAATAAGGTCTCCCCTGAGCCTCCCCTTCTCCAGGCTAAGCAACTCCAGCTCTCTCAACCTCTCCTCATAGGGCTTGTGCTCCAAAACTCTCACTGGCTTTTTTTAGATGGGGACCAGAAATAAGAACAATCCAACAATTACTTAGTGTAGAACCAAGACCATAGATGATATATTTTTATCTTTCATTTAGTAATTTCATTCTTTAACACATACAATTAAAATCATTAAAAGATATTACCTCTCTTCCAGACTAGAAAGGAAGTAAAGATAGGAAAAGGATTGCTACTGCTCTTCTAACTTTGATTCAAGTCCAGAAATTTTATCAACCTAAACAAGTAAGAAAGATGAAGGGTAAAGAGAATCTTAAGGAGCTAGTTTAATACCCAGCACAAAAGCAATTTGAATTGTGTTCACTTCAACCTACACCCCAAGAAGAATGAAATTGAAGATATCAATGGTCCTCTACACACCTATCAATGGTCCTATCAGTGGTCTACACACATATCAATGGTCCTTCTACACACCTTACAAAACCAAGAATATTATCATACATCCTTCTAAGCCTTTACATACCAACCTTTCTCTTCATCCCTGCAGTATCTATTGAATTGGTGGAGTCTTTACAACAGAAATGATATCACACTACACATCTGCTGGCACAGTAGATTCCCCAGGACTATGACAGATCTCTTACAAGCCTGTACTGCTGCTGGAAGCCATTCCTGAATGCAAGTTACAATTTGCTGCTCACTTGACTTGAGTTATTTTTGTCTAAATAATCTGTCTTGGTTCACTTGTGGTTCACAGCTGTTGCATTGACTTCACATTTTGGCACAACGAACATGCTTTTCCAACAGTCTCTTATGACTTTGTTCCAACTCAGACTGAACCTTTCTTTCACTGTTGCAGTTAGTTTTTCTGCTAAGGAGAACAAAAGACTGTAGAAATGGGGCATGTTTGGGAAGATGAACCTGTGTTATACTGCAGGCAAGCTCAACAAACTGTTTTCCAGTTTTGCTTCCTTACTTTTATTCTCAATTTTCAGGTGATAGCATCTCCTTTGAATAAATGAGTTGATACGAGTTGATACACTGAAACATTCTGAGTTGGCATGGTGGTTCTGTGGATTGGAGGGCAAAATAAAGCCCTGAGTTAACATGATGAGTTAACCCTCTGAACTACAAATCAAACTGACATTTAGCTCTTTTTCCTTTAGCAGTTTTTAGTTCTTCCTGTGGCTCTATAAAAGATAATGTTATTTTTCTATGTTTATTGTGGAAGACAAAAATATCTCATCATAGGGAATTTATATGTCCCATAAAACAGTTGGGCTTCTTAGTGTTTTAAGAAGAGTTTAGGAAAACTAGACAGCAGGAAACAATTGTCCAGATGTGAGTGGCACTAGCTCCATACCGCATAACATTAAGAATGTCTTCTGTATGAGAAGTAAAGTTGATTGCTGGTCTCTACCTATCTTTCCTGCCTTTACATACTCTGGGAGACTGAATAATGTAAAGGATCTGTCAGAATGATTTAGGTGTTCACCAGAACACTGTGATGGTAACTATCTTTCTCCTGTCACATTCCTTCAGTTCAAAGAGAGGATAAGGGTTAGGCATAGGGACAAACTATAGAGCCTTATCTGGAACAAAACTAAAAACTGTGTCAGCTCTTTTTCCTTGTATTTGATGCCTTTCTCCTTGTCCACCCCACCCCTCTGCCCCAAATAAGTAGAGTTTCTGTGTGGCAAGTAAGTGCATATTTGCCATAAAAATATTAAGCTAAACTGTGAGCCTCAGCTAGCTTTCACCAGTGTCTGCTCTCATCTGCTTACTGTTTTCTATAGGATTTTAAAACATTTTTTCCCTTTTGTCCACTTAACAGCTAAGGGAAGGACCATGCTGTAAATTTGGCTCTGACCAACAAAGAATATAAAAACTGGACAACCAACAAGAAACTTCAAAGAATGCAATAGACCTGAGTTAGTTTCAACTCATTTATTCCTTCCTGACAGCCAGGCTGACCAACCTCATGACAGTGAGAACACTATAGAAAGCATATGATGAATATCACATTTGTATTCTGATTCAGCAGTATATTGCTATTCCTATACTCCACTGAAAGTATATTGTACTTGCCTTGCAATGTAACTACATTGTTGTAGCACTCTTCTAAATCAAGAGTCCTACATAGCATCAACTAACTTTAAGAATGTAACTTGAAACTTCATGCTAAGTCTTCCACTTGTGTGATGCCTGAAAGGTGTTCATATATTAGATTCTGACTCCTGCTTGTTTCCAGTAGTAGCAACGTCTGTCACCACTAAGTAATGAAAAGCAAGCACTGAACCTGGAAGGACAGAGCAGATCACATCTGGTTAATAAGAAATCAACTCGAGTCATAGACTATATCGGTGCTTGAGGCAACAAAAAGTGAGTGTTAGCTTTGACATATTTCTATCAACATCTAATTTTGGAATTCACCTAAATCAGATCAAATTTCAATCACTCATATTTACAACACAGGATTTAAAATATTCTGTATAGTAACAGGATTAATAATCAATATGATGCATAACAGATTATAGGAATGTTAATAAATCATTAACTTTACAGATTTTATACCATAAAAACTCATGGAATTCAGCCACGTGCAACAGCTTATCAGTTATCGTCAAGATATTTTATAATGCTTTGGATTAACCAGGTGAAAAATTATTGCTGAATGCAACATTGACAACACCTGCAAAACCAAATCTTAGCCCTTTACTTAATTATGAAAGCATTACAGTAGAGTATTTCTTTGTTGTATAACTTAACAGTATCAGCACAAATAGCATCAGTAAAATTGTTAGCACTGTCTTAATCCTTAATTTCTGTATTTTTCTATGTGTCTTCCTGTTTCACAGTACTCCTGTCTAAAAAGGAAACTAAAGGAAAATAATGGAGATGAGTAATCTGATTAATACTCTCACTATTCAAGCTCTCCTTTTCACTACTGTGCATGCTCTATATCTGATACAATTTATTTCATAAATGCTTTGCAGTGAAAAAAAGCATTGTTTTTGTGGATGTTATCTGTCTTATGTTCTGTCTTCCATTAATATTGTTCCTATTGGAAGGTATCTTTCTGCAGGTAATCAGCTGTTTGGAAACAATGGGGTCAAATCAAATTACTCTGGCAGATGTAGTCACCATTGGGCAGAATTTGGGTGTCTAAGCTCAGGAGATGATTCAGATCACCCACTGTCCATGGCCGCCAGATCCATGAGGAGCAAAGTCTCATACTGCTCTGTCAGTACCTAAAGCTTCTTTGCAATTCTTACATGAATAAACAATTCACTCTGTTCCTCAGAGGACACCAGGAGACCTAGTGCATTTGACATGCACTAACAGTGCACTGACAGGTAAACACAGATTTCAGACCAATATTCAGTCCAAACTATCTACTAGCTGAATAGAAATGTGTGGACGTACCTTTGGGACTTCTTACTACTAGTGACTGACTCTATTGTCCATACACTCTACCCTGGTTCAGAGGCAGGCAGTGGAATGCCATTACTTACACAGAAAGAGAGAGAAAAAAATAAATCTCTCTTCCTCTCCTCCTGTCTCTTCATTTTCCTTCTATGAGACCATTTAACACACTGACAAGTGATTCTGTCTTTTGAGTTTGATCAATTTTTACACACATTTGTAAGTCTTATGCTCAGTCATTCTGTAGACTGTCATACATGTATGCACACACACAAAGTTACAGAACAGTCTCTAAATATCAGATCTGCTCCTCCATTTAACTTTTTAGTATTCCTCTATCTGAATATGGTTCTTATACATCATAGGTACAGTTCTTGTGTATGCTTCTGCTCCACTGTATTTCAATTGTCCAACAGGTATAGAATCATAGAATCAATAAGGTTGGAAAAGACCTCAAAGATCATCAAGTCCAACCTGTCACTCAACACCTCATGACTACTAGACCATGGCACCAAGTGCCACGTCCAATCCCCTCTTGAACACCTCCAGGGACGGTGACTCCACCACCTCCTTGGGCAGCCCATTCCAATGGCTAACAACTCTCTCTGTGAAGAACTTTCTCCTCACCTCAAGTCTAAACTTCCCCTGGTGCATGACACATATATTGAATGGATTAAAATTTTGGCTTCTATTAGTTCTGTACTTCCTGACTTGAAAATAAATAAATAAACAATCATTTCTGTAGCTTAAACACTTTTTTTTTTGTTTTCTCTGAACATCTAGCCAGTAAGTGTTTATTTTGACTTCTATCTGCATATTTTTAAAATGAACAAACAAACAAAAATACCTGAGTATTTCCAATGCTTTGTCTAATTTCTTTTGCTCATCATTGTCTGTTAATATAAACTAATTTGGCTGACTTTGCTTTACCTGTGGGCTTGTATTTGAATTTCTGCTGCTTAGGATGCATATATATTATCTATTGCCTTTTATAAAGTCAGATTCATCTCTCATTAAGTGTTCTATATAGGTTTGTTTTATTATGCCCTGAAACAATCTATTGTTCAATTCAGTATTTTAACAGACTGTGTCAGAAGGAACTTTTTAGTTTCAAATCTCTGACAAGTTCTTCTATTTCTTTTCCCTAGAATACCCTTTAAACAATAGTTTTGTTCTATGCAAAGTTTTGTCACTGATTAATTCTATCTCCTTCATGAGATATGCCAGACATAGATAATGCTTTTGTGCCTGCTGTTTTACAGAGCAAGGAAATCTTTACCTCATCCTTCAGTTCCAGTGCCCCTGTAGTCCTTATATATAAACCAAATTGTTATCCAAGCCTGTAACAGGCTTACACAACATTTCTTGTCATACCAAGGGCTGGTGAACCTGTGCTTAGTTACAGGTAAACAACAATTATTATAAAATATTCTTTCCCACTGAATCTTCTTGCAATATGTCCCAATTACATTCCATTTCTTACTAAAATATGAATAATTACATACAAACAATTTTTGTAATAAAAGCTCAAGCAAAACATCAAATTCTCTTCTTTTTTTCCTATTCTCCAATGACAGAATTTTCTAGAAACACCACCACTAGAGTATGCAGAAAGCATGGACACTAAAGTGCTCCACAATATTGTCCTTTTGCTTAAGGTTATAGATGTAATAACACCTACCCTAACACCTACCCTGAAGACTGAAAATTTGTTCTTAGTGTCTGCTTATGTCTAATGCATTTGAATCCACATCTGCACAGGAGAAATGTTCCTAATATCATTGAGGGAAAGATCCTGCAGGAGAAAGGATGGAATAGCCCTGAACTCTCCTGTTAAAGCTCTATCCTTATACTGTAAGCAATACAATATTATATCAAGCAAGGAGTGATAAGAGAATACATGACATATCTGGACCACAGTCCAAGAGCATCTCATTAATTTCTCAGATGATATGCAGATTTTGACATCTGTATACAGCCTAGAATTTGATCTATGTGTGTGTATCTTTAGAGAAGTAGCTTTCAACTTCAGAAGGCAAATTTCTGATCTCTGATTTTAATGTATTTCATAACGCAAAGAACTTGTTTTTGCAGTAGCATGCCCTTTGGCATACTGCCTAACCTTGACTTCAAAGGCTGAAATTGATAAGAATATATCATAGCACTAGATCCGTTATACAACTATTTATCTCCATATTAAAAAAACACCTCTTTTGTCCAGTTTAGGCATCTAGATATCAAATCTTATGAGATCTATTCCTACCAATTTAAACAAAGACAAACCAACCAACAAAATTGTAGCCCATTTATAGAAATAAATGGCCTAGGAAAGCCACCATCCTGACAGATCTAATGTCCATGAAGAAAGGAGAGAACAACATTTTTTTCACCAGAAATGTGCTGGACTGTCCGTATCTTGAAGGAAAACTCTTGCTCAATTTTCCTTCGGAGCTATACCTGCCTCTTACACAGACTCCAAGACTCAAGATAAGAATCAACACCAGACATATATTTAGGACAAATAAAAGATTATATAGAATCATAGAATCAATAGGGTTGGAAGAGACCTCAAAGATCATCAAGTCCAACCTGTCACCCAACACCTCATGACTACTAAACCATGGCACCAAGTGCCACTTCCAATCCCCTCTTGAACACCTCCAGGGATGGTGACTCCACCACCTCCCTGGGCAGCCCATTCCAATGGCTAACAGCTCTCTCTGTGAAGAACTTTCTCCTCACCTCCAGCCTAAACTTCCCCTGGCACAGCTTGAGACTGTGTCCTCTTGTTATGATGCATTAATTAAGATGAAAAGCAACACAAAACATGAAACTACTCATTTGTTCACTAAAACCAGTCTTCATAAACATTCTTGGCATTATTCCCTTGTGGGGAAAAAAAAAACAAACAAAAACCACACACCCCCCACCCCAAATAATTTTCAAGCAGCTTTCATTTGTTTTCAGGGCTGCAAAGGAATGGGAGATTAAAAATAAATTGGACAGAACTAATACTGCAATTTAAGCAAATAGCAGAAGCTTACTTTGGGGACCTTTGGATCTAATTGTATGCTTAATTACATTATATGAAAAAATCAATGGAGTCTTACAAAGTAATAAGGACTAGAACTATCCATTATTATACTTTTATCCATTTTGCTACAACCACAGCCAGGTGCATCATCATGTTAGACATCTCACATATTGGAACAAAAGCAGTGTGTAATAAATGCTTGACAGTTTAGGAATATGACAGGAAGAACAGATGGAGAAAGATTGATAAATGGATGGTGACACTGAGGAGATGACAAAGCAAAATTAATTACAGCTAGGTTGGCCTGCACAACCTCAGAATGGACATGCATACTTACTATTCCAAGTCACTATCTGCGTGCATTGCAGCAAGAGATTGGCAAAGAAGTGGTTTGTTTCAGTTAAACTAAACAGGAATACTAATTTTAGGGTTTTGAAGTAAACTATTGTTACTGTCAAACAATCTTTTCTTTTGACACTGTATATTTGCAGGGATGTGCAGCCCTCTGATCTCTGAAAAGACAAAATAACCCAGATAATCAACATTACTGACTTACCCACTAGAAAGCAGTAGTATCTGCATTAGCAGTTAGGCTATGTTAAGAAGACTGGCAATGGAATAGTCGCGTTTACTTCAACGTTAGGAAGCTAGGCCTATCAAATGAAGCTTAGCACAACCAAGACAAAATACTCTTAAATGTGTTACACTTTCAATAGAGATGTCTTTTGTCTTTCTTCACAATCTATCTTCCAGGCCAATGAATAATCAACCTCAGGAAATTCCATCACCCTACAATTTCAAATGTAAGGGCAGGCTCTGTAAGGCAAAAGAAGCTGCATAAAATAAAAACTATAAACTGTTACATGTAACAGCACAGATAATTTTACCTAATATGAATGTCTTCTTTAAAACCTATGTAACAGAAAACAACAGGAAACCACTTTTTCATTATAAAATATTGTTGCCTGTTAATGAAAGGAAAAAGAAGTGTCATAATCACTCTTAGGGTCCCTGTCCTGAGGCTCTGTATGAATGAAAAATTCTTAATTTAGACAATGAAATACTTGGGGCAATAATAAAAGAAATGGGTAATTTTCAGTGCACTGCATTTGCTCCTTTTTTTTTTTTTTTTTTCCCCTTCAAATTTTAGTTGATACCTGAGGTCAACCCTGACACAAAATAGGTAGATGTTAATAATAATAGACAGCTGGACTCGCCACGTAACATCAATCCAGACACTATCACTGAGGGTTATGGAACATCAAAGACTTATACAAGTGGAGTAGTTTGCTCCAAACCCAATAAAACTGAACTCTATTTAACTGTGTAAGCCACTTCTCAGTAAATAAATAATTTTAGGAACACATTTTGAATTGCAGGCTGGGTGAATGGTTTTATGACAGTGCTTAATGGGATACAATCAGTTTACTGCACCTCAAAGATGAATAGAACCTAAAATCTTTTCCAAGATGTGCACACAAAACTACTTTAATTCAAATTAATTTAAAACATTAATATTTATCAGTTTATTGCTCAATACTTTAGCTTGACAAACACCCACTGCACATTTCCTTGAAAAAGGTATTAGAACTGCTGAAAATATGTACTGTTGATTACCATTTATATCACAGTATCACCAAGGTTGGAAGAGACCTCAAAGGTCATCGAGTCCAGCCTGTCACCACAGACTTCATGACTAAACCATGGCACCAAGTGCCATGTCCAATCCCCTCTTGAACACCTCCAGGGATGGTGACTCCACCACTGCTCTGGGCAGCCCATTCCAGTGACGAATGACTCTCTCTGTGAAGAACTTCCTCCTCACCTTGAGCCTAAACTTCCCCTGGCACAGCTTGAGACTGTGTCCTCTTGTTTTGATGCTGGTTGCTAGAGAGAAGAGACCAACTCTTCCTGGCTACAACCACCTTTCAGGTTTGAAAGCTGTTGAACAGCACCTTTTGTATCTATGCACTGAAATTAGCTTGAACCAAGCAAAATTAATCAAGCCTTCTTCTGAATTGCTTTAATTGTTTATTTTACTATTGGATAAATAAAACAAAACATCTAATTTGTTCAAATAAGTTTTCAGATGCCACAATCAATTAAATACCTCCTTTATTCTTATGTTATTTCCTGTTCTATTGGATTTTCATGTAAGAATTGAGGAACATTGACTTAGCAGTCAACTTTTTATTAAAAGGCATATTGCAGAAAAAAAACTAGAACCAAATCCTCATATTCTTTGGTTTCCTATAAAGTAAAAATAAACTTGAGTTCAACTTTTAAGTAGGAGCAGGACAAGATATTGACCCGTTCTGCAGGGAACAGAGCAGAGAAGTGACTGGTGCCATAATGAAGCACTGAGGATGACTCCATAGATGAGCCAAAAAAAAAAAAAGTTGCTTTTTGCCTGAATTTAAGTCTTTAAATTATCTTAAACTCTTGTTCTCTATGCCACTAGGTTATAGCAGTTTTACCTAGACAATGGGAAGTCTTAGATCCTTGACTGATTAGATCCTGACAGCATAAAGTTCCCAGATCAAATTCTTGTATTCATCCATAAAATTATAAAAGCTTGCCACAAGTCAGCTAGACAGGGAATAGAATAGAATAGAATAGAATAGAATAGAATAGAATAGAATAGAATAGAATAGAATAGAATAGAATAGAATAGAATTAACCAGGTTGGAAAAGACCTTTGAGATCATCGAGTCCAACCTATCACCCAACACTATCTAATCAACTAAACCATGGCACCAAGCACCCCATCCAGTCTCTTCCTAAACACCTCCAGTGATGGTGACTCCACCACCTCCCTGGGCAGCCCATTCCAATGGCAAATCACTCTTTCTATGAAGAACTACTTCCTAACATCCAGCCAGAACCTCCCCTGGCACAGCTTGAGACTGTGTCTTCTAAATGTGACAGCTATTTAACACAGCATTGTCTTTTACTATGGGATATAACTAAGACAATAAAGTATTTGGAGGTTTGTGTTCTACCATATGCTATTCAGTATTGAAGAACAATAAAGTAATAAATATTTTGATAAACTCTTGGCTAACGAGGGAAGTGCAGTGCAAAAGAACTGCACATCAACTCTTGTAAAGTTTTTGAGCACTTTGGAAGTTCAAATTTTTTGCTCATTTATCAGAAGACTTATGAATGAAGTGCAATAGTTTTTTTCAGTAGCCTTTCACAAGGACTCATGGAAAACAATTTGATTCTGACTTGAAAAATAACTCCTTAAACATCATTAATATTTTGTAAGCCTCCGTAGATTACATTAGCCATTCTGGCCAAAACCAGAAGGAGCAACATGGAAATCACCAAAACTTGTGAAATGTTGGATAAGTTTTCAGATACTCAGAAAATTTCTAGCCATAATCCTTATCATAATAGAATATTTGACATAATTTAGTCCAACACGCAGAGCTCATGCCGGATCTTTTAGAACAGGCAGCCCAGTGTCATGTCCAGCTGAGTTCTGCAACGCCACACAAGTCTGCAGCCTCCTTATGCATCCTGTTCTAGAACTTGGTCACCTTCATAGTGAGAAATTATTTTCTCATGTTTAGATGGAATTTCACTTTCTTCTAGGATGTGCCCATTGCCTCCTGTCCTGTAACTGGACACCACTGAAAAAGACTGTCTATTTACACCTTCATTTGAGTATGCCTACACATGGATAAGAGCCCTGTGAACCTGTTCTTCTTCAGATTGAACAACTCCAGCATTCTTATCGTTTCTTCATATGACACATGGTCCAATCCATTAATAATATTTTCTTACTGGGCTCTTTCATGTACTGGAGAGTCCAGCACTAGACATAGGATTCTTGATAGGGAGTCCACAATTTAGTCAAGTGATAGTTAAAATGTTTAAATAGATTAATAACCTCTATAATCCACCATAAAATCTTACATAGGATTGTTGGACTCAATGATCTTTTGAGCTCTGGTGAGACCCCACCTGGAGTACTGCATCTAGTTCTGGAGCCCCTATTACAGGAGGGATGTGGACGTGCTGGAAGGTGTCCAGAGAAGGGCCACGAGGATGATCAGAGGGCTGGAGCACCTCTCCTATGAGGACAGACTGAAGGAGTTGGGACTGTTCAGTCTGGAGAAGAGAAGGCTCCAAGGTGACCTCATTGTGGCCTTCCAGTATCTGAAGGGGGCCTATAGGAAGGCTGGGGAGGGACTTCTCAGGCTATCAGGTAATGATAGGACTAGGGGGAATAGAATGAAGCTGGAGATGAGGAGATTCAGGCTAGATGTGAGAAGGAAGTTCTTCACCATGAGAGTGGTGAAGCCCTGGAAAGGGTTGTCCAGAGAGGTGGTTGAGGCCCCGTCCCTGGAAGTGTTTAAGACCAGGCTGGATGAGGCTCTGGCCAGCCTGATCTAGTGTGGGGTGTCCCTGCCCATGGCAGGGGGTTGGAACTAGATGTTCCTTGTGGTCCCTTCCAACCCTGAATGATTCTATGATTCTATGATCTTTGAGGTCTCTTCCAACCTTGGTGATACTGTGATACTGTGATTGTTCACTTTCAGATTTAAATGCTTCCCAGGAACATCATACCTGCTTAACTCTATTTCCTGTCAAATTTTAGGCCTTTGGTTAGATTTTTTTAAGGTTAGTTAAATGGAGCTGGAATTACTTCATCTTTTCAGATCAGAATTGAATGCATTGAAATATCTTGAGTGTCAAGAAGATGTAACTTTTATGCCTAAAGCATTCATAAAATGGAAGCATTACACCCAGCTGAAATTCTTGACTTGCACTTTGTTTTGGTTTATCACTTGGTTGGTCATGTTTGAACTATAATACTTCCTTAGACAAAGCTTTCTTAAAATGTAGTGCTTTTTATTCCACCAAATTGTTCTCACTCACACCAAAGTAGACAGGCAAAAATCATTGTTGTTATCAAAATATAAGGTCTGTAGGTGACACTGAACTCTAAAAAGTGTAAAGATATGAGAGAATAGATTACATCATGCATACATCACCTCACATATGCCAAAAGTCCTGGTCTTCTGTCTAGGATTGTACTTAAAATTCTGAATTACAGTAATTATGTGCAAATCTATTAGATATGTGAACTACTATACCTAATAAATTTGCATTGTGGGGGAGGGAACAGGTCCTCCTAAGGTGAATATTTACAAGAAATGTAAGGATGCAAAATTTGAGGAAATATGTGCAAAAGCATGTTTCCTCTTGTATGTGTGTGCTAAAATAAAATATTATTCTAACATTGAATGCTGTGAAAATCCAGTCTCACCCATAGAACCATAGAATTGTTAGGGTTGGAAGGGACTTCAAGGATCATCTAGTTCCAATCCCCCTGCCATGAGCAGGGATTCCTCACACTACATCAGGTTGCTCATCCAGCCTGGCCTTAAAATCCTACAGGGATGGGGTCTCTACCACCTCCCTGGGCAATCTGTTCCATTGTCTCACCACCCTCATGATGAAGAATTCCTTCCTGACATCCATTGGAATCTACCCATTTCTAGTATTTCCATTCCCGTAGTCCTATCATTACCTGACGCCCTAAAAAGTCCCTCACCAGAAGTCCCTCACCAGCTTTCTTGTAGCACCCTTAAGATACTGGAAGACCACAACAAGTTCTCCTCAGAGCCTTCTCTTTTCCAGACTGAATAGCCCCAACTCTCTCAGTCTGTCCTCATAAGAAAGGAGATCCAGCCCTCTAATCATCCTCATGGCCCTTCTCTGGTCATGCTCCAGCACATCCAGATCCTTCTTCTAAAAGGGGTTGCAGAACAGGATGCAGTACTCCAAGTGGGGTCTCACCAGAGTGGAGTAGAGGGGAAGAATCACCTGCCTCGACCTGCTGGCTATGCATATCACAAAAGTTTTCCAGAATCTGGCCCCAGATCAGCTTAGCAGCGTTAAAATTCAAATAATCTTCAGATAGTATCAAGTGAATAAACAGGAGCATTTAACATTGTAATCTGTAGTTCCTGGGTTGAGGTAGTACATTTAGTTGGGTTTTTTAAATGCCAATATAGGTAGAGATTTCCTGTAGATACACAAAGATAAAAGAGAGTATGCATGGCAAGTTTCAGCCATTCCTAATCTGAAACAGCAAACAAACTCCTTTTAACCAACATTTGCAGAGGAAAGGGGTAACAACCTATCAGCTCCAACAGTCTTTGTAGGTACCAGACAGTATTTCCAATCCCTGTAAAATGCTGCCATCTATTGGAACCATATTTAATTAAATATTAAAATCAACTTTGTGAGGAAAAAAAAATAAATAAACAAGGGAATTCTGTTATTGCCAATCAACCAAAAGAAAAAATAAAGTCTCTTTGATTCCTTTTTATGGTCCTTGAGATCAATATGCATAGGACCAGTGGTTTCTGATTGTAGAATAGTAAAAGATGAAGAATTAAAAGGAAACAACATTCATTTTTATCAGAGGGCATAACAGACAATGAAATATGTGGCACCCTCCTTAGGAAATTATTTAATGATTGGCAAATTCTAACTTTCTTCAGACTGAAGGACATATATTCCTCTTTTGTAAGGATAACTGAATCACTATGATTGACTGTCAAAAATTTAGATAGAGTCAATATTTTCCAGTCAGATATTGAGAGTCACTATATTGCAGAAATCAAGGAAAATGACATTTTAAGAGTATTAGAAGTCCTTCAGTGGAGAATATATGGAAAATATCTTGGGTTTATTCTTGTAAAAAAAAATAAATAAAAGGAGGTGGTGTGATGGAGATACTCCCTGCTATCTCATCAGAAGTACAGAGGCAACAGAGTCATGATGTCCATTGTTCACTTTTATGAATATACCACTTGGGTGAGTTTTTGGACATATTAAGAAATTATGGCTGGTTCTCTCATGTCATAGATTTGTGTCAGCTGGGAAAATCAGGCATAGTTTATTTCATACCATTGCAGTTCTTCCATTGCCATGGGAAAATCAGTCCCTAGACATACATATGTGAACATACAAAAAACAAATGTAAAATCACAGAATCACCAAGGTTGAAAGAGACCTCAAAGACCATCAAGTCCAACCTGTCATCACTAACCTCATGACTAAACCATGGCACCAAGTGCCATGTCCAATCCCCTCTTGAACACATCCAGGGATGGTGACTCCACAACCTCCCTGGGCAGCCCATTCCAATGGCTAACGAATCTCTCAGTGAAGAACTTTCTCCTCACCTTGAGCCTAAACTTCCCCTGGTGCAGCTTGAGACTGTGTCCTCTTGTTCTGATTGTTTATAGCCACTTGTTATAAAATTGTGGTTACAGAATTAACCAGGTTGGAAAAGACCTCTGAGATCATTGAGTCCAACCTATCACCCAACACCATCTAATCAACTAAACCATGGCACTAAGTGCCTCATCCAGTCTCTTCTTAAACACTTGCAGTGATGGTGACTCCACCACCTCCCTGGGCAGTCCATTCCGAAGGCCGATCACTCTTTCAGTGAAGAATTTCTTCCTAACATCCCGCCTAAACCTCCCCTGGTGCAGCTTGAGACTGTGTCCTCTTGTTCTGTTGGTGGTTGCCTGGGAGAAGAGACCAACCTCCAACTGGCTACTACCACTCTTCAGGTAGTTGTAGACAACAACGTGTTATCAATACGTGTTGTCAGGAACAGCTAATGTTTTCTCTCCTTAAAGCAACTGGACACATAATCCTGCAGATGTTGAACATTAAATTCAGAAATCTAACACATACATATTTATTAATGTATATTGTGTGTTATTAATGGCTTTAGAAAGGATTCTATGTTAGATGCTTGTTAGCCTGTAAGAAGCATTGTTTAACTATGCAATGTGGTGTCAATTAGTCATTAAATGTCAATCACTGAGATATTGTTAGTCTGACAATGTATTATAGACCATAAACCTAAGAAAAACAAAGCTGAATTTCAGAATGAGACCAACTGTGTATCCAGTCCACTTGCTCAAACAAAGCATATCTGGGAATAAGTAGGCATAATTTCAGAGAGAAGTTAAAACACCCTGGGATAATCCTTAATTTTAATGTTCTGGATTTTTTGTTTGGTTTGTTGTTTGTTGGTGGTGGTTTGGGGTTGGTCTCTTCTCCCAGGCAGCCAGCACCAGAACAAGAGGACATGGTCTCAAGTTGCACCAGGGGAGGTTTAGACTGGATGTTTAGAGGAAGTTCTATACAGAGAGAGTGATTGCCCATTGGAATGGGCTGCCTGGGGAGGTGGTGGAGTCACCATCACTGGAGGTGTTCAGGAGGAGACTTGATGGGGTGCTTGGTGCCATGGTCTAGTTGTTTAGGTGGTTTGGATTGGTTGATAGGTTGGACACGATGATCTTGAAGGTCTCTTCCAACCTGGTTTATTGTATTTTATTGTATTGTATAGGTACTGTACTTGCTTTGCTTCTCAGAGTCCTTATAAAATGTTTAGAATAGGATCTAACCAATTGCTTCACTAAGCAATCTTGTAATCCTGTATTATGTTTAGCTGAGGAACTAACTGAACTGCTTTTATTAATTGTGTCAAGGTTCAACATAAGAATAATTGCATTCCTGTCTTTAAAAGAAGATATTAACTGTTCCCATGGTTTACAAACCAAGCTTAAACATTTACTTTGAACAGGTGCAAAAACATAACCCACATGTACAAAGGCTTTGTCAGACAGTTATTTAATGGGAATATATATACTCAAGAAAATTTTCACCTTACCTGTGTTATCTATGTCACTGATGATGTTTTGAAATGTCACCATTGTAATAAAAGATCTAGAAACAGGGAACTGATTTGCAGTCAAGAAATAAAGTATCTTTTGTGAGGAAAATATCCTAAATACCAATATGAAACTCTTACCCAAAGGCAGAACCTCTAATTTCTTAAAAATACAGTGGAAGTAAAAACTGAGATGGTAAAAAATACATTTCTATCACTAATTAATTTTAAGCAGTTAGTCTCTTATATATTTATGAGGAAGGGGTTTGGGAGCGGTCAGCCTTCTGCTGCTCTTAAAGCATGACTGGAAGTAGTCAAAAGTGTTAAAGTACCTAGCTTATTCCAGTTGCAAGCAAACCATGTCTTAAATTATTGATCCACATGCAAATTAGAACTGGTAGAAAATATTGCATAACTTATCCCATAAAAGATGACATTAATAAAAATTGGGGGGGGGGGGGGGAAGTGTGTCAGGTAATGATAGGACTAGGGAAAATGGAAAAAACTAGAAATGAGTAGATTCAGCTTGGATGTTAGGAAGGAGTTCTTCACCATGATGGTGGTGAGACACTGGAACAGGTTGCTCAGGGAGGTGTTGCCCAGTCCCATCCCTGAAGGATTTTAAGGCCAGACTGGATGTGGCTCTGAGCAACCTGATGTAGGATTAGATGACCCTTGAGGTCCCTTCTATTATTCTACTACAAAGAAAACCAAAAGAACTGCAAGTCCTTTAGTAAGAAATAAATTTCACACCTTTAAGGGTAGAAAGACCCTCAAATAGAGATGCCTGTAAAATCAATAACAAAAACAAACTTACCTTGCACCTGGAAATGAAAAAAAAAAAGTGAAAAAGGGACAACATTAACTATACTCAGGCTGCAGTCTTGAGCTTCATGTTTTCTTTCTAATTCTCTTATTATCTGGTTATAGAAATTTCTTCTCAAGGAATATTGGAAAGCTAAATGTAAAAATGATCAGGACAAAGGAACAGAAGCAATAAAGCAAGCTGTCATGGAGGAAGAAAGTTTGCCCAAAAAAGCCCAAAACACTTTAAAATGTGCAATATGTAAGGAAATGTCTGGAAACCACAGAAAGCAAACCATGCCAAACTCACAACTTTCCTTCTGAGTTGGTGTGTGCTAACATAATTACCTTAATATTTAAATCTCTCATCTCTTCTGGATACTGATATGAAGAATGACTCTTGCAACACAGATATATGCAGCAGAAGCCTGCTGAAGAGGTCTGCATTCCATGTGGAAAATGTGGCTCCCTTTTTACTAACACTAACTGACACTGGTGACAGGGAGAGACTGATAAGATTCGCTAGAGGGAACAAAGAGTTATTACACCAAAATAATGCAATTCTATTGTTGCCTCACTTGAGTCCTCTTATCCAGTCCTGACAGAAGTAGTTTAGCACAGTTTACAAACAGTTTAGAGGAGAAAATAGGGAAATGGAAGTGCTATTTCTTACAAAAGGGAGGTACACATCATGTACTGGGCCATTCCTAACTGGTTATGACAGACGCAACAGGATTCAGATGTTGCTGCTTTTGCATTATGTTAGAAAGTTATTGAGCTTTTTCATCCTAATCAAGATTAGGTAAGCAAGTCCAAGGAAATAAAGACTAGATTTGCTGCAGCACTCCGATGTCTGATACTTACACAAGTAAATTAACACCTAATTTTCACAACAGAACAAAACCAAAATAACAAACCTCTTGAAACACTACAAAGATGATTTTAAAAGCATCTCAGCAGATTCATCTATTCAACAAACACCAAAATACAATTTGATGTAGACAGATGATATTCTAAGACAATTTATAAACATATCCTTTGTGAATTCCTCTTTGAGAAAATCCTAAAGGCACTGAAAACAAAACCATAGCAACAAAACATGAGGTCTGTTGATCTCTCCCTCTTTCTTTAATTGACCAGTATGCTAAGAGCCACAGGCAGAAGACTGCCTTTTCATAGCAGGTGTGACAGTAACCAAGTGAATCCACTCTCTTTTAAAAAGTCTTTACAAAAATCACATCACATGTCCCACTCAACACTGCCACATCTTACAATACAGTACAATACAATACAATACAATACAATACAATACAATACAATACAATATAATAAACCAGGTTGGAAGAGACCTTTAAGATCATCACATCCAACCCATCAACCAATCCAACCCACCTAAACAACTAGACCATGGCACCAAGCACCCCATCAAGTCTCCTCCTGAACACCTCCAATGATGGCGACTCCACCACCACCCCGGGCAGTCCATTCCAATGGGCAATCACTCTCTCTGTATAGAACTTCTTCCTAACAATAATAATAATAATAATAATAATACAATACACCAGGTTGGAAGAGACCTTCAAGATCATCGCGTCCAACCCATCAAACAATCCAACCCACCCAACAACTAGACCATACAGCCAAGCACCCCATCAAGTCTTCTCCTGAATAACATCCAGTCTAAACCTCCCCTGGCGCAACTTGAGACTGTGTCCTCTTTTACCCAGACAGAGGGTAGACAGTGCTAGACAGGGATACTACACTCAATTGTTCTCTGGTTACTTGGAAAGAATTTAACCTGATTTATCTTTTTTCTCAACATTGTCTCTTCAATTTGCAAGTCCTGCTGACAATCTCTTTTAACGTTAATGAAGTTAGTGAGTATGAATGCATTCATAAAGTGAATTCAAATCACTCAAACTGGTCATAATCCTGAGTTATAGTGGATTTAACAGATATCTTTACTGTGCATCTGACAACTATTGCTGAGTTCCTCTGTAAAAGACCTGTGGAGATGGCAAGCAAATTGATAAACTCTACTGGACTGGTAACTACAACACTTATAAAGCTAGAAGGCTAGACTTCTGGATTTAGATAGCAGGTCTTTATGGGTCACAGCACAGAGATTTTAAGCAGATAAAGTTTTCCTCCTTACTAATTTATCAGAACAAATAATGGGTTTAGCCTATTATAAATACTAAATTAGCTTATATTTCACCAAGTCAGTTGCAATTCATACTTGAGTTCAATTGTTGAATTTACAGTAAAATCAAATTCATTCATGGAATTTTTTCAAGCATTCTTGGAATTTCAAGGAATAACATTTTATTGTTTTTTTTAACTATTTAGTTTACCTAGATAACTTCCTATCATATGTTGACTCTCGGGGACAAGAAGTGAGGGAAATTTAGCACAGCAGGCACAGCATGCAGGAAGGACAATGATGAACAAATTCAACACATAAGAACCATGCATACTAAATTCCTGGGAGTGTTCACAGCTGCATCATTTCCAGAAGATTTATGAACTGTGGGAAATGATAAACGGCTTGGGAAAGTGCATGCCGTGAAGGTGGGCTTTCCAAAGATACACTTCTGACACCACAGAGGCTACTGTACCAAAGTAGCATATTGCAGGTCCAAAGACAGGACATTGCTTCCCCTGTTCTATTTCTAGCCCTCAAAATCTGTTTTACCAATGGTTAAAAACACTAAATGGCCATTGATAATTTGTGCCTATACCTCTGACAAACTAATGCCAGCTGGTGGTTATGCTTTTTACATCTCTGTAATCAGCCTTCATAATGTGAAGTCCTGATAGTGACACCTGTTCTCAACAGCATCAAATTAGGTACATAGATTCAGAAGAATTGTGCTTGAATGCAGGCTACTGGGTAATCCTTAGAAATGGAAAGATATAAGGTACATACCTGTAGTGATTTACTGTACCAGATCATGCTGAGATGTGCAAGCTTGGCCAGACCAGTTCTATCCATCATTCCATGAAAACTGAATTCTGTTGTTTATTCCCTGACTTTCCAAAGATTCTCCTCTCCATGACATACATCACCTGCCTTCTGATTACCAAATGTATGACAGGTTTGGTAACATCCTATACAGTAAAGAAGAATGACTAATTCTTTTTTTAATCAGTAACCTTGATTCCTTCCCTACCTTAGGGAATGTGGCATACTATTAATTTTCTATTGACTGTAGAAGAATCTGTCATCAAGAAGGGTTGACACAGAAGAGATTTCTTAATTCTGTATCACTTACTTTCCTTCAGACTTCCTTCAGAATGTGACAACCTGAAACCTACCTTTTCATACAGATACTATACAATAAAAGAAGATTTAACATTCACAACACCAGGTGCGCAGACAAACTTCTTACTCTATTTCCCTCTTTTTCTACGTATCCTTCTTTATAACAAAGTGACATTCTATTTAGATCAAAGTTTCAGAAGCTGTGTTTACATTAAATATTTAAATCTGTCTGTATCAAGCAAATTCAATTTGACCTTCCATTTTCCTGAACACCTGCAATTTAAATAGAGTTACTGATGCTCACTGTCTTTGAAAACAGTATCATAAATCAGATTAGGGATTCACATTGAGGGATTTGAATTAATAATCACTGACTGTTGTTGACTTTCCCCCCTTCTCTGGCACTTATAATTTGCATTTTCATTTTTAATTTATTATTTGTATTGTAACAGAAGGTACAGCTCATTTTTTATTTCCAAGATGGTGTATATCAATACCTGAATTTATGAAGTTTGCATCTTTTTATCATGTTATGATGGGGTTTCTGATTCCTTACATTGTTAGAGGATTTTATTTGTCTGAATGGTTAAAAAGATTGTAAGAAAACTCAGAAAAAAATATTTTTCAAGAACTTTGTTTCAGGAACTGCAACATTTTGATGCATTAGTGCAATGGTCCTTTAATTTATATTCCAAACTTCAACACTAAGTGAATTTTCTAGATAAGCTGAGCCTTAGCCAGAAACAAATGGCAAAAATGTCATGTAACCTCTTATGAAGCTATTAATGCAATACTTGAATCCAGTGTGAAATAATTATACAATCAGGCCGATACTACAAGAATAGTGAAGAGAAAGTAAAACACACAAAAAACCCAGTTTCTGAAACAAGTAGCTAAAAACTCTGAATCACAAATATGTAAAGCTGGATGAAAAGGGACTGCCAGAATGTTTCTACATTTCTTTTATCCCAGTGGCAATAAAATAACAGAAAATAATAGGGAATTACTTAGCCTACACAATGTAAACAGAGAAGTTTGGAATATTGCAATTCTCATCAGTGATATAATTCCAGTGTGCACCTACCACCATCAGAGATTTTCAGAACCAGGCAGCGTATGGTCAAGTATAGACATGATTTTATGGGGTTAAATTTACATAAAGCTACAGCATAAGAAATTTAACTTGTATTTAAATGTTATAGAATAGGCAAGAAATTAAGTCCCTGGTATTTGATTTATTCATTGGGTGAAGGATTTTTGCAATAGTAATCCTTTCATATCTGAAACGCTGAAATGTTTAGCTTTGAATTTGAAAGTATGATAAGCATCAAATGAAATTACTTGATTTTGGAAAAAAAAAAAAATTTCTATTTCCACATACAGAGAATATATAGTGAGTTGGTTTCAGCTGCATAAAAATTAAAGTTTCCAAAAAGTTTATTTCTCTGTCTTTAGAGAAAAATGTTTCAATTGGAGCAGTTATAGAGACATCATTGAAAAGTAAACAATCATGAAAATGCAGATTTCCATATGCCACATGTGATGTTATATTCGCATCTATTGTGACAGGTGTTTATTCTGTGTCTGCTATTACAGCAAATCTCTGACGGCTGCTAGCTGCAAATGCTTAATGAATAGCAGAGCTGAGTTCTAACCAGAAGTAAAATGAAAGTTGTCTGAGATATGGGAAAAAAATTCAAGAAGGAAGACTTAAAAGAAAAATAAAGGAATAAATCAAACTGACATCTAAGTGGCATAAGAATTTAGGAATAGTTGCTGAAATATTGCCAGAGGTCATCTAAGAGTAAGACAACAGACTAGTGTATGCTTCTATGCCTTTGCAGTCATAGTGGCACTCCCTGCAATAAAATTTGCAGTGTCCATATTGGTAACTGATAAAGAGAAATCTGTATTTTAATTGTGTTGTCTTTCAAGCACATTTCACTGTGTCTTTAGGGTGTTATTACCTTAATAGACATATTGCATATAATTGAAGAAAGGGTGGTTTTGTCAAAAAGGACAAATTTCTACTTCCAGCTCTCTTTTTTTAGTTGATTTCCCAAGTTGAATATGCTGCCAGAAAAAGTGTTAGCACATCTTATTTTCCCGTTAGCAACAGTCAATCTAAATAAAAGGGTGCTAAAGGATCCTCACCAAAATAAAAGCATTTAACTTTTATTATGTGTTCCATCACCATGGGTGGCTCTCATTCTGTAATGAAGGTCAGACTAGCATGAAAATGTCACCTCATTCCCTATCGCAATCAGTTTTATTTCTCTGCCCCAACACACATCATCAAGAAGTGGCTCCACTTATGCTGTTTTCTTGGTTTGAGCTGGAGCAGCTCTGGACTGAGGACAGAATGAATTTACCCCAGAGGAGCAAATAAACACACTCCCACAAAACTGGAAGCTAAATAGAAATACTATTTGCAAAAGTAAACCAAATACAAAACGTACCAAAGCAAAAGGATATATATACAAACTCAGAATCAGCCCTGGCTTAGTCCCCCACACCCCAGTACGGTTCAAGAAAGCCTTTGTAAACTCTTTGTGATATATAATTTTTACTTTCTAATTCTCTGATTTCTCAAGGACTCCAGAAATGGAAGTAACATAGAATTAGTAAAAGAAGATATATATTCTGCAATGAGAAATGAAGATTTTGCTAAGATAGATATCTTGCAAATCAAATAATTGTTTTGGATGGAAAAGACCTTTAAGATCATCAAGTCCAATCATTATCTAACTCTATCAAGTCTCCCATAATACGACATCTCTGAACCTTTTAAACACCTCCAGAGATGGGGATTCAACCACCTTCCTGAGGAGTCTATTCCAGTGTTTAATAACCCTTTCAGTCAAGCAGTTTATTCTAATAGGCAATCTAAACCTCCTTTGGTGCAACTTGAGTCTGTTTCCTCTCATCCTACTAGAGGGAAGAGAACAATACCCACCTCACTGCAATTTCCTCTCAGGTAGTTGTAGAGTAGTGAAGTCTTCCCTCAGCCTCCTTTTTCCAGACTAAATAACTCCAGTTCCTTCTGATGCTCCTGTGTTCCAGATGTCTCATCAGCTTTGGTGACCACCTCAGGATCTGCCCCAGCACCAAAATATCTTTCTTGTAGTGAGGGCCCTTAGAATAAACCCAGTACTCCAGGTATGGCCTCACCAGTGTCAAATACAGCAGGACAACTACTTCCCTGGTCCTGCTTCTCACGTTGTTCCTGATATAGGCCAGAATGCTCTTGACCTTCTTGGCCACCTGAGCACACCACTGGCTCATTTTCAGATGGCGGTCAAGCAGCACCCCCAGGTCCTTTTTGGCCAGGCAGTTTTCCATCCACTATCCCCCAAGCCTGTAGCATAGCATAGGGTTATTGTGACCCAAGAGCAGGACTCAGTACTTATCATTTTTGAATGTCATACAGTTGACCACAACCCATTGATGCAGCCTGTCCAGGTCCCTCTGTGGAAGCTTCCTGCCTTTAAGCAGATTGACACCCCCTGCCAGCCTAGTGTCAAGTGAAAACTATGAGGGAGCACTCCATCCTCTCATCTGGATTATGATGATAAAAATATTAAAGAGAACTGGACCTGATACAGATACCTGGGGTGCACCACTTATGACTGACCAGCAAGTGGACTTAACTTCATTCACTAGCACTCTTTGGGCCCAGCCATCCAACCACTTCTTTTGCCCAGACAAGTGTCACAGGATTGCAGGATGTTAGGGGTTGGAAAGGACCTCTGGCAATTTTTGAGCCCAACTCCCCTGCCAGAGCAGGACCATGGAATCTAACACAGCATATGTTCAGGCATCAGCATGGTACACAGTTGTACAGGATGATGTGGCAAAATGACATCTGTTTATTTTTTGTTGCTGTTGATGTGCCCTGGAAATGAGCTGTTTCTGCTCAGAAAGAGGTGTGATATTGTGTGCAACAGCTTCTGTGAACAACCTTTCCAAGTAGCAGCTAGTACCCCATTCCTCTTCCTGCAAAAGGAGCACTGGGACTCTCCTTTTACCTTTCTCTTCAGAGTGGAGAAATTAGATTTTCCTCAAAAATGCAATGAAGTTTTGGCCTTACATGACATCAGTTCTTATCTTGAACTCATCTTCACTGCTTTTGATTGCATACTCAGTGGGAAGACCATTGAAGAAACACATGAATGCCTTTGTAACACATTGCTAAGAAACTCACCTTCAAGGGACTGTTAATGCTACATTCCTTCCTGAAGTGAATATTTAAACATCTGATACTATATATGCACTGGGATAATGACTGAAACCTGTATGAATTTCAGGGTGAGAAGTCTAATTATAATGCTACATAGTAACTTCTTTTCCTAGTTAAATGAATATTCAATTAACATTTCTTCAGAAAGAATAAAAAGCAGCACTTTTCCCACACTCTCACTGCTTTGGAATATTAGTTTATCCTGTAGATTACACATCTACAAAAAGAGGATTTCTCTGGGCAGAACATCATCTGTTTCTCCAGATGGTTTCTAACCACCGAACTACTGAACTAAAGAAGCACAGATAAGTAGAAATAGAGCGTTCCTGCATTTATAGTCTATGTGAAGTGATCCCTGAGAAAACCTATGAGATCGGTTCTGGGAAGAATGAAAATCAAAGTGGTGCTTGGATCTATTCAGACCTAGGCAAAGGGGTCTCTCACTCAAAATTATGAGATAAATTTTGGTTATATGGGCTATGAAGTGGTCAGAAAAACCTTTTCTGATTTATGATACAAAGCTCAGTTGTCACCCAGTGGAATACTAGGGCTAGCCCAGTTTTACTTTATTATCTTGGAGGGTGGGATAAAATGCAGCTACACCAAGTTCTTAGGAAACATCAAATTGGGAGGACTACTCAGTATCCAGGAGGTCACTAAAACATAAATGTTCTATATTGTTATTTTGTAGTCTAACAAAGAAAAAAAGATGATATCACTAACTGCACTGAGATAAGGTCTGACACAACCCTTTTTTATTAGCAGCTGCTTCATTGAGAAAGCCAAGTACCAAGGGCAGAGGAATAAAAGTATTTTCACTCTTAATTAATAAATTGTCTCATTTATAAGACATTGTGGTGGGTTAACGCCCATTCTGAAAACAAGGTGGAGGGCTTGTGAGTGCTTTGTCCTCCTTGAAGGGCATATTCCCCCTGGGAAACTGAGTCTGTTCCACTCCCCCTCCCTGCCCAGCTAGGGTATAAAAGGGAAGGCACTGGAGTCATTAGCTCTCTTTTTGGCTCCTGCCTCTCCTGAATGAGAGCTACTGCGGCTGCCTTCCTGCACCGCTGCCAGTGGTCGGGCCTGATCGTTCTCCCTGCTGCCTCCACGCCTCTTCAGAGAGACTGGTTTTGTAGACATCTTCTTTGTCCCACTCCCATCCATCCTTGCTCCTTGCCCTTGTGAACCCTACCTGTTATTGTTTTATATATATATTTTATTTTATTTTATTTTTTTAAAGAAAACTCTTTACCCCTTTACTTCCAAGCCAACTCCAAATTATTGCTTGGTGGATTTGCTCCTTTCCTTACACCCCCTCCCGCACCTCCCCCCCTATGGCGGGGGGGGGGAGGAGCAGGGGAGAGATTCTCAGCCTTGCCCCCATCTGAGCTCTTAACTCCCAGTTAAGGCTTAAACCACCACAGACATGCAATACATTTACCATTATTAATATACATTAAACCAGTGCTCCTATAGAATGGGGGGAGGCCTCATTTACTGTTTAGCTATATTTTTCAGTGGGGCGTCCTACAGATGTGACAATTCTTCAAAATAGCCACAGAAAACAAGAACAATTATTCTGCTGATTTCAATCATCTTTGAGCATGATTTAATTGCTTGTACAGTCTCTTAATTAAATGGTAAATATTGTAAATTAAATCTTTTCATTAATTACTTCAGATTTCAGTAGGTTAAAAATCTAAAATGGGAATTTTCAGTTCACTGTCTGGAGAAAAATAAGTGGGGAAAAAAAAATAGAATGTGTTTAAAGAACAATTCATCAGTGGTAAATGTTCCTTTTTATTCCCCTACCACTATTATTTTCTTTTAAATCACACATTTGAAGTTCAACTTTGAAGTTCTTCCCTGTTCTGAAACTACATAAAGGTTATAGACTTCATCATATGAAACAGATTTGTAAAACATCATATTTGAATTTCGAAATAGAAAAGTCCTTTAAAGACTGTAACTTCAGCATGATTAGTATCTAACTCTACATATGCAATGATGTCATGGTTTAAGCTTTCCCAGAGTCCAAAAGCCCAAATAGAACAGACTTAGATTGCTTCCCCTCTCCCTATTTTCTTGGTAGAGGAAAGCAAATTAAGCAAGAGAAAAGAGAGGTAAAACTATAAAAGAAATAGTCTTGAATCGATTAGGAAGTAAAAAGGTAACTTTAACAAAATATAAAAAGCACTTGAGTAAAAGGAAGGTTACAAAGATATAAGGAAAGAAGAGTAAATAAAAATATATACAAAACCAGGCACAGCTGACAAAGGATTCTCTGAATGCAACGTGGACTCTTTTTTGATGCAGACCTTAGGAGTCTGGAGCAGCATGGAACAGACCCCAGCATGGGTTCACAGCAGGAACATCACCTCAGACAGGTGAGGTCAAAGGCATGTGAAGGGAGACAAGGAATTACTCCCCTTAAATAGGCTTGTTGGACATGAAGTGGGAGTGGAGTAGACTTTGACCTGGGGATACCTCCCCCTGGGAGGGGCCACCAAGTCTCTGCCGACCTGGGCTGGGTGTAACCTGGCACAAATGAATAATGGTTATCTTCTTGTGTATTAAATGTAGCTTATATGGATATTTGCCTATTTTTACTGTCGGTTTGCAGTTCTGTGAACCCAGTGCAGTATCTTTAAACAGAGAGGAATCACTAAACAGATGCTCTGTGCCATATCTGTGGGTAAACAATTCAGAAACACCTGAAGGCAGGTAATAATCCAAGCATTTGAAGCAACAACAGCAAGGTTAATATCTAATTAAATGCAGCAAGGCCACCTCTGTAAGATTTTCAGCCTGTGAAATTTCAAACACCACAAATCAACTAAAACAAAGATATTCTGAGGGGCAGAAATAATTTATACTTTAGAGGATTTCTCTACCATTATATTTGAAGTTGAAATTAATGGCCGTGGAAAGTTGTGCCACTGGGATGTTAGATATCCCTCTGACGATTCACGGGATGTCGAAATACAAGTCTTTTGAAGAAAATTACAGAAATTAAACCTTCACTATGTCAACAGAAAAAAAAATCTAATTAGAACATAAATGTTGTGTTTTTTCAAAGACATAATTGATATTGATGTTGCTTTACTGAAAGAGAGAAACAGGAACTACACTTCTATCTTACTGTGCTTGCAAGGCTAGTTGCTGAATTGCATGTGTTCTTCAGGCTATTTTCTGAAGTGCAAGAATTGTAAAAAGCTGGGGCCACTACTGGTGTATTCATTAATTTGTACTTAGAGCCATGAAAATGTAGTTTTTTTAACAAATTCAACCAAAAAGAATACCAAAAAACCCCAACAACAGCAACAAAACACCCAAACCCCAAATATCAAAACTCTGCAAAGCACAGCTATTGCTTTGTTGCTATATCTATCACAATATTAGAGCCAGTGAATCCCTTCAATTAAAATAAGAAGTAACAGTGGCTCCATCTTTACAAGAAACCTGCTTCTTGGCACTCAGATCATTCACAAAATTTTGGAGAGCTTTTCTAAACATTTTAAAGTTTCACTTAATTACAATCAAAATTTTGTGTCTTTGGGAATTCTTCCATCCATAAGGTGGAAGGTTTCTATTTCTCCGTTTTGTTTCCTTGAAAGAAGTGTTGCAGTGCAATATTGCAAAGCATCAGCTGTAAGATTCTTCTGGAACAGTAAGCATGACTGTAGTACTGATTAATTTAGTTACTATGTATAGTTCCATTTCTGGGCATCATCATTTTCTGAAATACATTCATATATAGCACAATTTCAACTGGAAGAGAATTAGTAGAATGTCCCTAAGATAAAAAGCACATTAAGGGCCTTCCTTAATAATATTTCTGAGAACATATTCTTGGGAAAGAGTTTTAGGATCATAAAAAAATATAGTTATAACCAATATCATAAAGATAGTTCAGTACCATAAGTGATGCTAAAAAAAGGCAAGAATCAAAGTGAAAGTGAAAAGAACATATCAAGTTTCTCCCTTATGTTCAAGAGAAAGTAAAATTTTTAGGTCAGATCATGACCCTAAAAAGTGGGTCAGGACTGGAAATGTTCAGACTTGAAAAGTATTAAGGAGAACTTTAAAAAAAAAAACAACCAACAACCCAACAGAATTCAGATTTGGGAAAAACATTAACACAACTGAAAATGTAAACTTACTAAAACAAATATTTGCAGGGAAAAATATGAAGAAATATTTCATCTTCTGAGAAGTGTGACTACATATCTGACCTGCAGATAGGAAAACTCAGGTTTAAATCCAATCTCTACTATATGTCTTTCAACCCTCCATTTTGAGAGACTAGGGCTTTCTCAGAGCTTAACTGTCATAGTACTTAATGCATTTATTTGTGTATAAACATAGAAGACTTTTCTTTCTGTGATATCTTCAAAATAAAAGAATATAGAAAACATTTTAAGTAAGAATAAAGGTTTTCTTCAGGTTTGCTGAATTCAACATTGTAGTACATTAAGGGATACAATCAGGTGTGTTACATAATTACAAAAGTTCCCTTCACAGCAAGTTTTATTCACACTAAGCTACAAAAGAGTGGCTGAAAATTAACAGTAATAACCAAAAGTGTTAAATATGCAAGAGAAGCCTATAGTACCATAAAACCATTCAGGTTGGAAAAGACCCTTGAGATCAGTAGGTCCAACCATTATCTCTGCTCTCTCCAAATTCACCACTAAACCATATCATTAAGCACCACATCTAAACAAACTTTAAACACATCCAGGGATGGTGACTCAACCACCAACATGGGCAGCCTGTTCCAAACCCTTGTGCAGGAATTGTGGCACTGCAGTCTCAGTAAACCAGGCCAAGAACAGCTGAGAAGCTGTATCAGCCCTTGCTCTTCTTGCAGATTTGTGCTGAAAATGATCAAGTTTGCAGAGAACAAAGTGCATTGTGCACACATAAAACTTCTAAACAAAGAGACTAGGGGATAGGAAAGGGAAGCAATTAAATTGTGAGTTCTTAGTTCTCATTCATTATTTTTCAACTCTATTCCTAGTCTGCAACATTGCTCTCAAGTCCACACACTTGGTGGGCATAAAATTGGCCAACCTAAAACAACCACTGAAAGTGCTGCTATTTCTATCTGACTATATAGAGCAGGCTCTTAAGCTATCATGCAAACCAGGAAATTCCAGCTGCCTGCTCTCAATTATGATCTGCAGCTTGCTTTCTGCATTAAAAAATAATAATAATTAAAACCAACAAAAAAAAGAAAAAAAAAAAAAAAAGTCAATATTGCACATTGTCATTTTGAGAGCTGATGGCACAGGAACTTTTATCCTGCCTCTGCTGATATCTAAAACCAAAAAAGCATCATGTCTCTGATCTAACTTCAGGAAAACAGTTCACTTCAGGAGCTCACTCCCTTGCTTTCCATCTAAAGAAGGTATAATCTTTTCTCCTGCCTCCCACTAGTCTAGGGACTTTTAGGATGAAAAATTTCCCCAAAAGCAACTCCACTACACCCACCTGCCTCAGGTTCATGTCAGGGACACGCTAAGTGGTTTATATAGTTCAACACTAGAATGTAGACAGAACTGACACCATCTTTATTATCAGCTGACTTTTGGAGGAAAAATGACTTTACTTGCTGTGCTCTGGGATAAAGCAAATTCAATGTTCTGGCATGTTCTACTCTATTAAGCTCCTCAGAATTTAATAGATGGGGAAATACCCTGCTGAGAGATCTTGAACAAACCGAAGGGTCAGAGTTGATCATGAACCTATTCAGCCTCAGCCAGATTGATTTCACCTCAAGCATGCCCAAGAGCATGGCTTAAGGACCCTAGAATCCTTGGAGATGTAACCCTATATGCCAAAGAAGCTTTTGAAGATGGAAAGTAATGGCAATCACAGGATAAAAAAGGGAATAAGTATGAGCTGGGTCACTTTGTCTTCGTTATACTAAAAGGATAGTCTCAAGTTCATTAACTTTACTATTACAAGCATTGCTTCAATTTCTTTTTAGGTTTACTAGAGATAAACTTTACCTTAGTAACACAATAAACCTGAAAACATGAGATGAAGTCCAAATACAATGCACTACCATAACCATGCACTTCGTTCTATAACAGTCTCTTCTCAACATCAGCTATTTCTGCTGCTGTGGATGCCTTTGCTTCAATGAAATGCCCAGGACATATTTCTGTATGTCAATAAGACAATGATTTAGAATATATTTTAAGGTTCCTATACAATTATTACTTATCAAAATAGGAAAAAAAAAATCTCATCAATATATTTTCTCAGTTTTTCTTTTCAAATATCTGAGCTAGTTTTCAAGTACTTTGTTCAAGAACCATGCCAGTGCTGTAATCTAGCTTTCTGGGACCCCCTGGTTTACTGCTCAGAGTTCTCTTCTTCCGTATTTACAGATAGCTGTACCTGAGAGATCTAATTTACAGCTGGTTCAGTCCACACAATCTGCAGTCATTTTCACAACTTCTGTATACAAAATACCCTTAGAGATACTTCTTAATTTAGGCAAGATACAATGTGTGCTGAACCTATTCCCTCCTTAGTACAGAGATGTAGTTCTAAAAAGCAATTTATTAAAGCCTTGGGGAAGAAAAAACCAGGGGCAAGTTAAAATTCTACAAACCTACTCCTGCAGCCCAATCTTATGGAATGCAACTATCCCTTGGGGATTGTGAAGTATTTTTCATGAATTCTTTCACTTTTGATTACAGTGGTTTTCAGGAGAAATCCCTTCTTTCATGCCTGAGGTCTCTTTATTAACAAGCAAATTACCATCTTGGAAAAAAAAAAAAGTGGTTTGAAACACTACATGACTAAAACTCAGACATCTCCATATGATAGTGTGAAACAATTTGAAATGGAAGTAGATATAAAAGCAAAACATGTGCCACTTGCATTCACGTGAACCAGTTTGCATATACAAGAATTACACTAGCTTTCCAAGATCTTTCTGAAAAAGTAAACTCCTTGTCTCCACTATGTTCTAAGTTGAAGGTTTGAAAAGGTCTGTTTACCTCCATTGTAATTTATTTATTGATTTTTATGCTCTGCAAAATATGTTCATATGTTTTACTTATTTGCTTAGCATCAACACTTCAACAAAGGAAAAATTGTCAAGATGGTAGAAACGAAATGGTGGTAGGAGAGGACCATTATCTAAGTCTGGAAAAAAATAACTTTAGGATAATGTAAATTAACTGTACTTCAGACCATTAATGAACTTTAGCTTCTTTTTATTGCCATAGGAAATCTGAAGGAGGGAATAATTCAGTTGTGGATTAATCTTAAAGACTTCATACTGGGAAAACTACCCCAAACTGCAAAAACCATGCAAGTGTTCCTGTCTGAGAAATGCAGGTTTAGATTTTTCCATGAATATTACTACATATTTCTCTCACAAAACCAGAGAATAAATACATAAATAGTATGAAAGAAAGAGTGGTTATAATATTGAAATAGAAGATATGTACTAGTAGAGCCCTGGAGGTGTTCAAGAGGGGATTGGATGTGGCACTTGGTGCCATGGCTTAGTAGTCATGAGGTCTTGGGTGACAGGTTGGACTTGATGTTCTTTGAGGTCTTTTCCAACCTTATTGATTCTATGATTCTATGACTTCACCAGCAGGCTTTACCAGTTCTGGTCAGTCTCAAGTGGAAGCCCCATCTACCTCCTGTACATGATCTAAACACCCCCATTTTGGCACAACCCATGGCTGTCAGTCCCTACCCCAGTGACATCATGGAAGTGCCAGTATTCAGCTTTGTACCTCTTGGATGCAGTCCTCAGCTCTACGCTATAGGGGGTATTTGGCTGCAGTCAAAGAGGTACAATTCCAACACTAAAGAACTGATCTTTAGAAACATGTCCCTAAAATTTTAGTCAGCTGGTATGATGTCTAGGAAACCTACAGGAGGAAAACCTTATAAATATCCATATTACTACAATACATTTCCATTATCTGCAGCTGGTTTTGAAATATGGGAGGAGTGAATTATGGTTTTGATAATACTTAAGTCACCATTTAATACTTGTCATTTTGTAAAGATAACTTGCTTTAGGACCACATTCTTAAAAACCTTCCATATACAAAACTGGTAAACTATATCCTAGACCAAACTAAAATAAGATGTTAGAAAAAGTATAGGCATATTTTTATTCTTTCCCTTCTACAATCTCAAAGGCCTTTACATGTTATTTTCTCTTGAAAGTTCTCAATTTTGATATATGCTTTCTCTTAGAGTTCCATTTTCAAGAAGGAGGAAATAACTGAATTTAGAATGGCTTTCAAGAAGGAAGCAAAAGCAGTGAAAAAAATTTTCAAGTATTGGAGCCACCACATACTGGACCACAAGAAAAAAAAATATTATGTGTTCATACTGTTGGGGGATAGAAAGGTAGCTAGGCAACAGAGAATGACTCTCTCACTCCCCACAAAACATGATGGAGTGGGATATTGGAAAGGTAAATGTGTGAAAACTTGTGGGTTGAGATAAAGACAGTTCAGTTTGTAAAGCAGAGCAAAATAAGGAATTCATTCAATGCTTCCCATCAGCAGGGAGATGTTCAGTCATTTCTGGGAAAATATTACAGTTTCTTGGAAAGGAAAATATCGTAGTTTTTCAAGTCTTTTTTCTACCTCTTTCCCTCAGTTTTTATGTCTAGCCATGATGCCTATGTAAATTCTTAGGTGTTACACAGAATTAATTTCTTCTATCTGGTCTGGAGCTTTAGTGAAACCATGAAATGCTGTGGTTTTCAACATTGCTTGAACCTAATTTATGTTCTTTTAAAATTAGATTCTATGCAAGTAAAGCATTCTTTATTACAAGGTCGGCTTTTGCTCACTTCTTTGTTTACTACCTTATTTAGTTAAGTATGTACTGGGTACTACTGCCTGAATAGCAATAACTTCCACTAGTTACACACAGCACAAATCTATGGATGCCATAGTTTATGAGGTGCAGCAAATCTTTCATTAATAGCTTGCATTATCAACTAGGCCATTGATTCTAGCAAAAACTTAGATGGCCTGTACATGTCTCACTCACCAGCCAAATCCCTGTCAGCTCATACAACAATTGGATCTGCCTTGAATTTTATTTTGTTGTTTTTCTTTTGTTGCATTGGTTGCTTAACTGAGGATATAGTTCCTATAACAAATTTTCGAGACAGACTTTTCAAAATTATCAAAAAAATATTTTGAGTGCGTTTCAAAGGCTGTACCTATAAATAAAATTGCAGCAGATGATTTTGCCAGTTGTACGTGGAAATCTTCACTGTATTTCTTTTCATGTTAAAAGTATTTTCATTATCAAATGTACATTTCCTAAACTAAACTTTAGCTAGAGTTAACATTTGTCTTTTTGTCTGTGATTTAAGCTGTTTACACACACCCTCAAGCAGAGAGGAGAGAGGCTGAATTAATTGGTTGAGGTTAATTCTCTGGGATTCAACAAGGACAATGCTGGGTCCTGAACATCAGTTATAGCAACCCCATGGAATGCTACAGGCTTGGGGGAGAGTGGATGGAAACCTACCTAGCAGAAAAAGACCTAAGGGTGTTGGTCAATATCTGGCTGAACACAAACCATCGGTGTGCTCAGGTGGCCAGGAAGGCCAACAGCATTCTGGCTTGCATCAGGAACAGTGTGACAAGCAGGACCAGGGAAGTGATGGTCTCCCTGCACAGGTGAGGCTACACCTTGAGTACTGTGTTAATATTTGGGCTCTCATTATAAGACACTGATCTTCTGGAGCACATTCAGTGAAGGGAAGAAAACTGTTGAAGGATCTGGAGAACAAATACCAAGAGTAGCTTCTGAGGAAACTGTAGTTGTTCAGCCTGGCAAAACGAGGGCTGAGGGGAGACGTTATTTCTCCTTATAACTGTCTGAAAGAGGTTGTAGTGAGGTGGGGGTCATTCTCATCTCCCTAGAGAGAGGAAAGGCCTCAAGTTTCAAATGCTGGAATAGACTCCCCAGAGAGGTGGTTGAATCCCCATCCCTGAAGGTGTTTAAAAGATGCAAAAATGTGGTGCTAAAGGACATGGCTTAGCACCAGACATGGTAGAATTAGATAATAGTTGGACTCGATTATTTTAAAGGTCTTTTCCAAAGAAAATGATTCTATGATTCTAGATGTTACGTGGCCCCTTCAAAAATAAGAGATTACTACATGATAAAACATCTACTTATTTTCTGTCTTGATTGTTTCTGACTGCTCAGCACCACAGAAATTTTACATGAGAACTTAAGTTCTGCCTTTTAAAGTTCCTCTGCTCCTGTTCTTCATCCTTGTAGCAAATAAGCCTGTGACTTCACGGTTGGTCATAAGAGAAAATGACAGGAACTGCATTAAATTGTTTAAACCTTAGGCCTCTCTTAAGAACCAGAAGATTCTACTTGTTTTTGTGGTGTTCAGGTAAATTGATCAAGAGGAAAGGAAAACTAATATTCACTTTCTTAAAGGATGGTAATGAATGGCAAAGAATTATTTTATTTTTTTAACTGTGATTTCTCTATTTGCTCTATAATATTCATTCAGACATATTCTTTCTTTTTAATCTATGAGAAGATATCAACAGGACAGACTCCAGGGAGGATGTGAGTTTCCAAACTGTTTGTCCACAACAGCTAGCATAGGGGCACTTAGTCTGATGTACAATCATTGGTGCAAAATACTTCAGTCTTTTCTTTTTGGACTGTGTTGGATGCCTTCCTAATAACTTACACTGTACAATCATAGAATCATTAAGGTTGCAAGAGACCTCTAAGATCATCAAGTCCAACTGTCAAATCAACACTACCATGACCACTAAATCAACTCTGTGTTCCACTCTAATTAAAATACACAGCAAAAAATCAGGTAGTCAGAGGGAGGAATGAGACTGAACCATATGTTAATATTCATCAAGGACAAGTCTATTTTTACTACCTCTTGTCAGTTTTCTTTTCCTTCTTGTTTTATAATTAGACATGTATCACAAAGACTAATACTTGTAAAGTTCCATGGTGCCAGGAAACCTGAAGTGAAAATGACATGGGGAAACATATTGTCAGACTGTGTAAACAGCCAATATTCTCAGAAAATGTCTTCTGAAGAGGTAAAGCCAAGAAGGAGACATGAATTTATATTATCTGTGTATCTGACCTGTAGAATTTAGGAGCTATAGAACAGAGAAGTCAGGGAAGAAATTAAGGTAGGACCTCATTTTTGTAGGAACTCTGTATGAGTCACATTAAAATAATATATTCTAAAGAGACTTGACTATTTGCAAGAATGTTAGTTTAAAAAACAGATCTCTTTGATACCTCAGTGAGAACTCAATGAAAAATCAGTACTGCATTCTAAAGTACTATTTTGTATCTAACTATAATTTCTACTTTTTGAATATTTCATGTTATTCTTTGATCCTGAGGTCATAAATTCCTGAATGGAAGCATGGACAGCTTTGTTATTTAATGTTTTTATTCAGCTATGGAGTTACAAGCTAGTATTTCAAATAACCAGCAACTCGTATTTTCCAGTCTAACCTAATCAGACTCCTGTGTGACTTAGTGAAGAGATCAGCATTTCATTTGTAGGTGTGACCTCATTCATTCAACTGATGGATCTGTCCCTGTGCAGTAAAAGTACTAGGAATGTCCTGTGATATTATGATACTTGTTCACATTTTAATTGTAAGAGTGAGGAGTAAGGAGGTAACTCAATTATATGCACACTCTGGAAACTGTAAACAATCTACAGGGATTAGGAACAGATACAGAATCACAGCAAGGGAGATTAAAAGGGGAAAAAAAGGTATTTGTATTACTGTTGAGGTTTCTTGTCATTTAAATTTTAGAAGTCATTTTGAGGTTTTCATCACTCACAAGGTTTATATCCCAAAGAATTGTATGCTTCTTATTTTAATATATTCTTGTGTCTGTATTTTGTAGTATGTTTGAACTATCTTCATTTGCAAAGACACAGGATGTTCATTTCATCTACTCTATTTGGAATAAGTCAATTTCAATTTGTATGAAAGAGATCTTTGATAATGAGATTCTCCTCTACACGTCTTTCAGTTTCCCTATGGTCCTGTAGTGCCTGACAAGTATATTTTTTGCAATTATGACTTAATTAAATATTCCCTGAAGAGCTGCTATATATAGCAAAGTCATTTAAACAATTGTCAGCCATTTAAAATCAAGACTTTTAGAAGGCATCATTTCCAGTATTCTCATCAAAGTCTTGAGAGAAGGCTTTGATTTAGTATGGATTATCATGGGGGATGGAAAAAACAACTTCATGGCTGTTTTGACAATCTCCAGAACCATTGTTTGTAAAACATATCTGAGGGTTACCTGTATCTACACATATGTGCATAAGGGATGATTATCATAGTACTATATGTGTGTGCTTTGCCTCACATTGCTACAGGATAGAAACAATCATATCTGCTCAAGGATTGCTGTACCAATTCGTAATGTTCTTAATTGAAAATTATCACTCTATTTTTCACTGAAAATACACTTCTTTTTTTTCTTGTGGTTGGTTGGTTTGCTTGTTTTAGAGTGAAAGAGAAGGCAAAGAGGAATGAGTGTGAAGTGGCGGTCTTGTGCGAGACAGTAAGAACCTAAATGTGAAACAAACCCCAAAGATCTGAACATTTGATTAATAGAATATGTCATAACACTAATCCATTTTCTTAGGAAAATATGTTTGTATGTAAAAGAGGGAGATCCTATATAAACTCTGAATGGGTCAGTTCAAAAAAGTTAGGAATATTTGGCAATAGTGTTACATAAGAATCATCACAGAATTACAGCCTGTTGCTTTCACAGCTCCATTAGATCAGGATTTGACATTTACAGAATTCTATGAAGCATGATTATGTGTTACAATTTGTCTTGCATTGGTTCCTTTCTTCTGGCAATGTATTGCTTGTTAGTTTCTTATTTTGAGGCTTTACTTAAAGAAGAAGAAGAAAAATTCTAAGCATGCTTTGAGAATGGCTGTCACCCTCCAGCCTCTAACAGTATTAAAATGCTAAATGCTGTTAGCTTTGGTAGTTGAAAACAGTCCCAATGAACACGTGGATGATGACAACCACAAAACAATCTGATCCGAAAGATCTGAATTTTGATTCTACTTGCCCAAGGCAAGACTCAACTGACAGCTTTTCTACTCAAATGCAGATGTTTTTCTCTATGCCCATGGCTGCTATTCATGACCAATAATGTAAAAAGGCAGATTTAGAAGATAGAATTTGAGAGTGTTTGATAAGGATTTCTGAAAAGGGAAAGTAGTTGATGTAATTCTATCTCCATTTGCTTTATTATTCTATTTAAGGATTTAAAGCCAGGAACAACATTATGTTAAAACAGAGATTAGGAAAATGGAATTTCCAATCACTGAAAGGCTGTTGCTCAGGTCAAGATGTATTCCATCTGGTAGGTGTCTTGTACCTATCATCAGGGATGACCATCAAAATCAAGACTCTTTTTGGCCAAGGAAAACCTAAAAGTATTTATAGGTTTTAACCATCTGAGATTTAGAAGCGTCATACTTCACAGGCAATTTACTGTATCTGCTTTCACACTAAGGGCTGACTATCAGTAATCAAGTACATGTGCTCAGTCTACACAATCTTCCATGTGTATGTGTGTGTGTGTTAGCATCCACAAAACTCATTCTTTCATACTTTTATTTTGGTAGAGCTAAGTAAAGTTTTGGTCTTCAAAGCAGTGACTTAAAAACAGTCAAAAGTGACCTATTTCATTATGAGTAATCTACTTCGAGCACCTCTATATCCATCTTAAAGAAGTTTTTATATAATCCTCCAAATTGAATTAATACAGTAACTATATTTTAATAAATTAATGCCATGTTTTCACAGACAGTGTCTGCTTCTTGTAATGATGTTTAGACAATGACTGCTGGACTAATGGAGCTCTGTTGTCTTCTCTAATATGGTCCACAACTCACACCTACATGTGCTGTTGCACACTGCTCACAGTGTATCACCACTGTAAAAAGGGCGACTTCTAACTTTATTCATACAGCCTATGCAAAAGCTATGCTCAGTGTCATGGGTGGTCTTCAGATATTCTGTGAATGAATGATTGTCTTCTCTCAGCTTTTCTTTGAATATATCATTCATTACTTCCCTCTTCACACTTTTATTGCTGAAAGCTAGTTTGGCTTAGGAAGAAGGGACAAAAATTACCTAATCTTATGTGTTAGACCAGCAGCCTCATCTCTTTTTCCATCCACAGAGCAAAGAATTACTCTCCTGTAAATACCCTGAGGGAATTTTCAACCTCTTACTGTCAAAGTATGCAATTTGTTGCATATTATGTGTTTTCATGAAAGGTATATCAGGGAGCAAATCAGTGATGTTTCCAGCATAATTTTCTTCTAATGGCATTCTATGACTTCCTTTGATATGTTTTAGGGTTTTTAAACTGAATTACAAGAATATGGGCATTTTGACTTCAGTGTAAGAAAAGAAAGTTCAAACCAAAACCTACTATTTAAGCTGGTTTAACAGAGAAGTAACTTTTTTAACAGTTCTATAATGCTTTAGAGAAAAAAAAATTGTTCTGTTTTATTAAAACAAATACCATAAATATATTTATGAGGCACTTAAATACCTTGGCTCATTAACCTGCAAAAAAACAAGTGGGAAAAAATATAAGGGAAGGGTTCTGAAATAAAAAAACCCAAACAAACAAAAGGAAACTCTTCATGGTTTCCTCTTCACACATTTATGCTCATCTCTTACCACTCCAAAATTTGTGACATGCACAAGGAGAGCCTTTTCTTCATCCTACTTCTTTGAAAAGAAAAGCTAAGCTAGATGCAAATTGCAAGCTATTAGTGGCTAATAAAAAAATATCTCCAAAGCTATTAAACCTCTGCTTCAGAATTTTATTTTTCATGGTTTTGAAAGTCTCAGGATAGCATGTCATTCCGTCCAAAAAGGCTTTCAGGTTACAGATGGAAATTCAGAGTGGAAAGCAATTTCAGAGACTGATGATGAGATTCATCTAGCGCATGTCTGTGATGAGTTTTTCATAAAAATTTGAAGATTAAACTCTATAAGCTTATTTAAAGGCTTGAAGTATTCAGTCCTGAGATTGCTAGTGATTTAAAAGACATGCAAAATGTAGGCTTTCCAAGGAGAGAGGATAAATTAAAATGCAGTAATTTTGAGAATCTTGATTAAGAATCAGAAGACTCATAAATGTTTCTAATCAGTTTATTATTAGCTTTGTTTGGATTGGGTTTCGGGGTTTTGGTTTGGTTTCATTTTGTTGTCGCTGTTGTGGTGGTTTCTTATGTTTGGGGCTTTGTTTGTTTGCTTTTTGGGTTTGGGGGTTTTGTTGTTTTGGTGTGGTTTGATATTTGTTTTGGTTGGTTTTGTTTGTTGGTTGGTTGGTTGGGTTTTTTTCCCAATAAAGCCGGATACCATCCTGAAAAGAGCAAATAAATAAAAAAAAAGAAAGAGAGCACTATTCTTCTCTTACTTTGTCATCTTAAATTCATTAGTCTTCATGTATGAAAATTTATTTATGGAGCTACCATAAGCTAGACTCTTGGTAAAAGAAGCCTGTCAAGGAAAAAGCTCAACATGAAAACAACAAAATAAAATAACACAAATCTAGAATTCCAGGACTGTCAAGAAGGTTATCTTCAGCTAATACATAATACCTTGGGGCAACAAAGAGTAGCAGCATACTGGGTTTCATAAAAAAGATGTGTGACCAATGGGTCAAAAGAGGGTGATTATTTCCCTTCACACAGCACTTGCAAAGCTAAATGTGGAATATCAGGTCCACGAGTGCTGACAATCTGGGGACAGTGTAGCACAGCAGCACGAGAGTGGTAAGGGAGCTGGAGCACTTGGCATGACAAGTGGCTAAAGGGAGGGATCCAAGTTTGAAATTAAACCTGTCCTGAGGAGAAAGTCAGACCACATAAATTTTGGATGTCTCTTCTATGATGAATTTTACTGTGATTCTATGATTTCCAGAATCAAATTCAAATAGAGCTTCATGCATCACATAGTAGAATTAGAGTGCCTTGGAGGCAATAAATGCAGGTGAACCCATTCTGTAGCCTGTCTATGGGGTGATTTTTCCAAGTAATCATTATCATTCTAGTGAGGTTTCAATTACTACATTTTATGTGGTTCCTGCCTATGAAACACCTCTTGTACAAATCATTTAGGCACACCAAAGCAGACTAAATTCTCTTGTGAGTCCCACCATTGACAAGTACTCACAAATTCCTCATCTGACTTTCTTTGTGGCCCTTATTTTCTTCGTGTCATTCACTTTCTTATCCTGTTTAGCCATGCTGGCAACTTTGACAGTCTGAGCGCACACAGCCTAAAGCTAACAAGTGTAGCTCATCAGAAGATACCCCTTTTTCGTGCTTCTGATCACAGAACTTGAACTTTGGTCCTGTTATCGTTCATCAAAACAAACTTTCAAATCCTTTGAAATGCAGCCTCAAGAATGATAGCATCAGCTTTTCTCAATCATACATGGTTGCAGACATTTTCTTTCTGCTGCTTTGTGCATGGTGTGGGAAGGCACTGTGTGAATGAGAAAATAGGAAAACGTTGCAATACCTTTTTAAAGCAAAACCATAAAAAGGGGAAGAGTCTGCTGAGACTCTTACACTTGAAAGGATGTCCTTGAATGATTTAAGAATAGTCTGAGTGATGTGGATACAGTGCAACCCAAAGATTCCTGACCAGCAGAACCAAGCAGATGAGGCTCTGCACAGGCAAATAGAAGCGGCTTCCAGGTCACAAGCCCTGGTCCTCATGGGGGATTTCAACCACCCTGACATCTGTTGGAGGGACAACACAGCAAAGCATCAGCAATCCAGGATGTTCCTGGACTGCATAGAAGACAACTTCCTCCTCCAAATGGTAGAGGAACCAACAAGAAAAGGTGCTACGCTGGACCTGGTTCTCACCAACAGGGAAGGGCTGGTAACAAATGTGAGGCTCAGAGACGGCCTTGGCTGCAGTGACCATGAAGCAGTTGAATTTAATCTCCTCAGGGCAATCAGGAGGACATATTCTAAGCTTAGGACCCTAGACTTTAGGCGTGCAGACTTCGATCGCTGCAGGGATCTGCTGGCCAAAGTGTCGTGGGATGAAGCCCTGGAGGGAAGAGGGACCCAGGACAGCTGGTCAGTATTCAAGGACCACCTCCTCTGTGTCCAGGAGCTATGTATACCTATAAGGAGAAAAGCAGGAAGGAATGCTAGGAGGCCTGCCTGGATGAACAAGGAGCTGCAGGACACACTATCACGTAAAAAGAAACTCTACAGGAAGTGGAAGGAAGGACAGATAGAACAGGGGGTATATAAGGAAGCTGCCCGAGCAGCAAGAGGCCTGGTTAGGAAAGCCAAAGCAGAGTTTGAACTGAATCTAGCCAGGGGGGTTAAAGGGAACACTAAGAATTTCTATAGGTATATTAATGGCAAGAAGAAGATTAGGGAAGGTGTGGGCCCCCTCAGAAAGGAAAGTGGTGAATTGGTCACAAGTGATGTGGAAAAGGCTGAGGTACTCAATCACTTCTTTACCTCAGTCTTCACTGCAAGGGCCTCCAGCCACACTCCTGGTGTCATGGCAGACGATGCCAGGGACGGGGAGGAAGAACTGCCCATCATAAGTGAAGCTCAGGTTCATGATCACCTGAAGAACCTGAAAGTGTTCAAGTCCATGGGACCCGACGGGATACACCCACGGGTGCTGAGAGAACTGGCAGATGAGGTTGCCAAGCCCCTCTCTATTATATTCCAGAAGTCATGGCAGACTGGGGAAGTCCCCACAGACTGGAAAAGGGGAAACATTACTCCCATTTTCAAAAAGGGCAAGAAGGAGGAACCGGGGAACTACAGGCCAGTCAGTCTCACCTCTGTGCCCGGAAAGATCATGGAGCAGATCCTCCTGGGGGCACTAATGACTCAGAAGAATAGTGAAGAGGTGATTGGGAATAGTCAGCATGGCTTTGCCAAGGGCAAATCCTGCCTGACAAACCTGGTGGCCTTCTATGATCAGGTGACAGCATTAATAGATGAGGGGCGAGCAACTGATGTCGTTTACCTGGACTTGAGCAAAGCCTTCGACACTGTCCCACACCACCTCCTGGTCTCCAAGCTGGCGACACATGGGTTTGATGGATGGACCACTAGATGGATAAAGAATTGGCTTGATGGCCGCACCCAAAGAGTGGCTGTCAACGGGTCCATGTCCCAGTGGAGGCCAGTGACAAGCGGAGTCCCTCAGGGATCAGTCCTGGGACCTGTCTTGTTCAACATCTTTGTGGGTGCCATGGACAGTGGCATCGAGTGCACCCTCAGCAAGTTTGCTGATGACACCAAGCTGTGTGGTGCAGTGGACACCCTGGAGGGAAGGGATGCCATCCAGAGGGACCTGGACAGGCTGGAGAGGTGGGCACAAGCCAACCTCATGAGCTTCAACAACACCAAGTGCAGGGTCCTGCATCTGGGTCGAGGCAATCCCAGGCACAAATACAGGCTGGGCAGTGACTGGCTGGAGAGCAGCCCTGAGGAGAGAGACTTGGGGGTGCTGGTGGACGAGAAGCTCAACATGAGCTCTCAATGTGCGCTTGCAGCCCGGAAAGCCAATCAGATCCTGGGCTGCATCAGGAGAAGTGTGACCAGCAGGTCAAGGGAGGTGCTTCTCCCCCTCTACTCAGCTCTGGTGAGACCCCACCTGGAGTACTGCGTCCAGTTCTGGAGCCCATATTACAGGAGGGATGTGGACGTGCTGGAGCGTGTCCAGAGAAGGGCCACGAGGATGATCAGAGGGCTGGAGCACCTCTCCTATGAGGACAGACTGAAGGAGTTGGGGCTGTTCAGTCTGGAGAAGAGAAGGCTCCGAGGTGACCTCATTGTGGCTTTCCAGTATCTGAAGGGGGCCTACAGGAAGGCTGGGGAGGGACTTCTCAGGATCTCAGGTAGTGATAGGACTAGGGGGAATGGACTGAAGCTGGAGGTGGGGACATTGAGGCTGGATGTGAGGAAGAAGTTCTTTACCATGAGAGTGGTGAAGCCCTGGAATGGGTTGTCCAGGGAGGTGGTTGAGGCCCAGTCCCTGGAGGTGTTTAAGACCAGGCTGGACGAGGCTCTGGCCAGCCTGATCTAGTGTGGGGTGTCCCTGCCCATGGCAGGGGGTTTGGAACTAGATGATCCTTGTGGTCCCTTCCAACCCTGACTGATTCTATGATTCTATGATTCTATGATTCTATGAAGTCGGAGACAAAGTGAGACTATATCAGCTCTGTGAAAAGATTTTCCGGCTGAAATATGTGGGGGATTTTTAGAATGCAGTTGGTGTTTGAAATTGCATATAGAGCATAATATTTTCTTGTATTTACTGTCTCGTATTTCAGGATGTGTAGTCAGGATCGGTACTTCCAAGATGAGGGAGGACTGCTCACTGTTTTTCATGGCATTCAGCACCCTAAAGATGCGGCCATGCACTATTTCTTGAAATGTTCTCTTTTGATAAAAGGAAAAAAAAACAATAATGTATGCAGAAGATGAAGATGCATCAGTCATGCCTGTTATTAAGGGTACACACACACACACACACAAAAAAAAAGTGGAAGCATTTTGTGGCCATCCAAAGCAAAGTATAGCACTTGAAAATCTAGACACAGGCTGATAAAAGTACTGAGGGGAAAAAAACTTGATACTGATTGGCAATCTGTGACATGCCAAGTGAACAGCGGGAGCGGAGGAAAGAGTTCATGCTTTTTAGAAGAAATTTACTGTACAGAGGTAGGCATCTACACAGACAAATGAAAAGGAAAAATCACTAAAGAACTATGGGTATGCAGAAGATTTTCAGAGCATATTAGTGAATAAAATGAAAAATGAAGTTTTTCCTTCTGCTTTGCACTACAATAAGACAATCATGAGTCTTTTTAAGTTTATCAAACACTTACTGGTCCATTTCACCAGGGCATCACATAAACATTTCAATGAATGTGAAGGACTGTGTGAATCCAGTTATCATAAAAATTCAAAATACATGCTAGAAGGATAGATGAACACGTTTTTGTGTACTTCAATAGCAGAACTGTAAGCATCATAACCAGGAGGACCGTTACAGAATTTTTCACTGGTGAGAATTCTGGGCAGCTTTTTCAGGGTTAACAGATAAGTGCATTACACACCACTGTCCCCTGATTCCTGTCACAGAGTTCTGTGACTCCAAATCTCCTCTGATTTTAAGAGACAGCATGGAATGATTCTATATTCCTCTGATGATCAGTAACAGTTTCTTTTCTGGGTACTGTTAGACCTAATGGTAGCAGAATTTAACTTCTGGATTACATTAGTAGAAATTTGAATGCCTCCAGTAAAATCTTCTCTCTTTGGAGATGTTTGGGTTGGTTTGCTTGTTTGCTTCCTGTCAAGGCATTTAAATATTGATAACTTCTGTTTTAGCAAGAGCTATATATAAATTATTGATGTCACATTTAGGAAACCTACTATTAGATCTTTGTTTTAACAAAACACAAACAAAAAAGGTCTATGAGTTTACATTTTATAGTAATTAGTAACTATTATAATGCAGTGAAATTGGGTGATCTGTTTAGCTAGCCAAACAGCCAGAGAAATGTAATTCACATAGCAAACTATAATAATGAAACAGCAGAACCAGGAATTACGGTTTTTACATTTGTAAGATAACCATATACCCATTTATTGTCAATAGGTCAAAGTGAGGAAAAACTGAGGCAGGACATTTCTAATACATGCTTTCAAGTCCCAACTTTAATATAACTAAGTTCATTTTATGCAATATAGAAAGGAAAACAATCTAATAGATTAGTAATACCATATTTCCTATAGACTTATTCATTGATAAAGTCCTACAATGTATATAACCATTCCTGCAATGAATTTGACCATTGCTTAGTGTCCAAATGGAGACCAGTAAGACGAGATGGACCCTCAGGGGTCCATGTTGGGACCAATACTGTTTAACATCTTTTTCAAGAGCAGAAACATAGATAGTGCGGGGTGTCCCTGCCCATGGCAGGGGGTTGGAACTAGATGATCCTTGTGGTCCCTTCCAACCCTGACTGATTCTATGATTCTATAAGTGTACCCTCAGCAAGTTTGCAGAGGACAGCCAGCTGAGTGACACATTTGAGGGATAGGATGTGTGGCAGGGTGAGGAATCCAGAGGGATGGCAAGATTGAAAAGTGAGGCTGTGTGAACCTCATGAGGGTCAAGAAAACCAAGGACAATACTCAGTATCAGTACAGGCTGAGGGATGGAGGGATTAAGAACAGCATTGCCAAGGACTTGGGGGTACTGGTGGACAAAAAGCTGGACATGTGCTAGCAATATGTACTTGCAACCCAGAAAACAAACTGTATCTTAACCTGTATTGAAAGAAATGAGGTCAAGGGAGGTGATTCCAGCCCTCTACTCTGCACTGGTGAGACATCACCTCGAGTACTGTGTTCAGCTCTGGAGCTCCCCACACATGAAAGAAATGGACATGTTGGAGTGAACCCAGAGAAGGGGCACAAAAATGATCAGAGGAATGTTACATCTCTCCTATGGAGAAAGTCTGACAGGTTTGCAGAGAAAACAAAATGCCAGGGAGACCCTATTGCAGCATTTCAATACTTAAAGAGGGTTTATGAGGAAGACAGGAGAATCTTTTTACCAGAGCCTGTTGTCATAGGGTAAGAAGTAAGGATTTTAAACTAAAGTAGGATAGATTTAGAGTGGATGCAAGGAAGAAATTTCTTTTTAAAATGAAGGTGGTGAAACTTGTAACAGGTTGCCCAGAGAAGCAGTAGATGCCCCATTCTAGGAAATATTCGAGGTCAGATTGGACGAGGCTCTGATTAACCTGATCTGAAGATGTCCCTGCTCACTGCAGGGAGTTGGACTCAAATCATTCTATGATTTAAGTTACAAAAAGTCTAGTCTGCAATAATTAGTTTTAGACAAACAACATCCAGGGATGACCAATACTTCCAGAAGAATCTAAATCTCCAGGTATGCAATCACTTCAAGGGAAATATTGAACACTCTGCTTGTTCAATATAAATCAATTAATTCATGTTAACATTAAAACTTTTCAAGTATTTAATGTTTGGTGTTGATCAAGCTCAAAATAAATGAAGCTATGATTTTCTCACTAAGCACAATTTTTCCTGTACATTTGCAGGATAATTTTCCCTGTGGCACTATTTGAACCTACTTCTATTCAAGTTCTTTCCTTTAATCTTTTCATTCTCATCTGTAAGCTCACTGAAGGCTTAGAGTATTTTGTATATCTTCAGCTCTATTCAATAAATAATAAAGGTTAAAAATTGACTTTATTTTATATCCTTCTGCAGAGAGACATGCTAAGTTTTATTATAGGAATTTGTGGACTTATTTAATATTAGAGAGAAGGAAGAAAAAAAGTATCTGCAGTCTCACAGATAACTCATATGTAATCAGGATTGACTACTGAATGAAACAGGTGAAATCTGTACACTACCCATGGCCATTACCTGTAATGTACTCCTCAAATGTCTTACCATTTTCAGAAAGGAAGATGAATGGCTTAAATGATTGATAATGTAATCCACAAACTTACAATGCTTGATGTTTTTAAGGGCAGGATGGATGTGACTCTGGGCAGCCTGATCTAGTGGAGGGTGACCCTGTCCATGGCACGGGGGTTGGAGCTAGATGGGGTCCCTTTCCAACCCTGACAATTCTGTGACTAGTTCAGATATCTCAAAGTGGTACTTAAGGTAACTCCACAGCTGTATGGAGATGTCATACAAAGCCAGTGTTTTGGTTTTGTGGTTTTGTGGCTTTTTGGGGGGGTGGGGTGGGAGGGTTTTTCTTGCCTTTTTTTTTTAAATTGCTTTTGTTGTTGTTTTGGTGGTTTTTTTGTTGGTTGATTGTTTTTCATTTTGTTTTCCCAGTTTATTCATTGTTTATTAGTGTAATTACACTTTGAAAAGGTAGGAAACAATCCAGTGTCAACTTTCAGCAAGTGCTGCCATTTACTAACAATAAATCAATGTGGACTCTATTCAGCAGTCTTGACCATATACTTATATCCCAGAAACAGCCAGGCAGAACAGCTTTATATCTCTGCTGGCTTCGTGACCAGAGGTCAAGTCTGCAAGTTGAACCTTAAGGATTTCAAAGAAATCTGCTCTGAGAAATGTAACACCTTAAAATTTAGGTGCCATTCATGAATAAGCATTTAAATGTGGGTCAACAGTTCACATCAGAGTCAAGCATGTGCACCATGGAGAACAGGATTCACTGCCACCAGTCATGCTGTGCTGCTTACATTCCTCACTGTCCATTTTAAATAGTAATGCACATACTACAACCCTTCCTGCTGCCTCAAGTACCACAGGTTCAAATAAAAACAGCATTAATAACGTGCATATCTGTTCATACTTTAGGTATAGGATTACCTAATCCATGTGAAGCTTCTAAACTAATTAATTCTACACAGGATTAAGAGCAACCTTTGATGACTAGTGGTTACTGGTCATTATAGGAATGGGTGATGGGTAAAATTGGACACAAGAACAACAATGAGAAGAGAGAATAAGCATTCAATGTGTGTGGAACATAATTATGTAGTAAATTTCAAGTGTGATGTGGAGCTGAAGAACCCTGAAGAAAAAGTGTAGCATGTGACCAAAAAAAAAAAAGCACCCACAAAAAAAAACCCCACCAAACCATGAACCTGCACACCCCTAGATTGTAATTGTTCCAGGAAAGTGAAGTAACAATTCTTAAGCACCTTCTAGAACCTATCCTAGAATTGTGATGCATGCCAAAATTTGATTATAACTCTGCATCTCTCTGTAAATGATGTTGATTTAATACCTTAATAACACGAAGACCTTACATGTTTAAATTAATAGACTTATTTTCCAGTATGACCACTTAAAAGTTTTTTACTAGGATCAGTTAGAAACAGCCACCCAACAAAGGGAGAGGTTATGATTTGTATTGATATTTAAAGGAAATTAAAAGGAAATGAAGATACACTAGTGAAGAAGCTTACTGATGATAACAGAGAAGACCATTGTCAAGAACAAGGTTTGTATCTCCTGCACCTAAACAATTGTTTCACTTGCTGTTCATCCAAAAAGTGAGGATTAAAAGTCCTCTGAACATTATTCTTTCTAAAATCAAATTAAGAGGACCAAGATTTACTCAGGGCAAAGACAGGAACAAAAGACAGACCTCTGGTATCTACCAGTGTTTAAAATTTATTTTCTTCTTAAAAAAAGTGTTCAAAACAAATGAGAGACAGAAGCCATTTGATGCAGCTTCCATCTTACAGAACCACCATGATGGCAAATAAATTTCTTGTTTAATCAAATGACTGTATATTAAAGCTAAGGATTAAATGAATTTAATGTTTGGTTAACATTAAATTAATGGTCTAAAGGAATTTGCCTTTGTTTAAGCTGTGGCATTATTAAGAGAAAAATTATTTTCAAATTTGCTTGATTTACTGAACATAGAATAGAATAGAATAGAATAGAATAGAATAGAATAGAATAGAATAGAATAGAATTGGAAGAGAAGAGACCTTCAAGATCATCGCGTCCAACCCATCAAACAATCCAACCCACCCAAACAACTAAACCATGGCACCAAGCACCCCATCAAGTCTCCTCCTGAACACCTCCAATGAAGGTGACTCCACCACCTCCACAGGCAGCCGATTCCAATGGGCAATCACTCTCTCTGTATAGGACTTCTTCCTAACATCCAGCCTAAACCTGCCCTGGTGCAGCCTGAGACTGTGTCCTGTTCTGGTACTGGCTGGCTGGGAGAAGAGACCAACCTCTGCCTGGCTACAACCTCCCTTCAGGTAGTTGTAGAGAGCAATAAGGTCACCCCTCAGTCTCCTCTTCTCCAGGCTAAGCAATCCCAGCTCCCTCAGCCTCTCCTCATAGGGCTTGTGTTCCAAACCCCTCACCAGCTTTGTTGCCCTCCTCTGGACACCTTCCAGCAAGACAACATCCTTCCTAAACTGAGGGGCCCAGAACTGGACACAGTACTCAAGGTGTGGCCTAACCAGTGCAGGGTACAGGGGCAGAATGACCTCCTTGCTCCTGCTGGCCACACTGTTCCTGATGCAGGCCAGGATGTCACTGGCCCTCTTGGCTGCCTGGGCACACTGCAGGCTCATGTTCAGCCTACCATCAACTAGTACCCCCAGGTCCCTCTCTACCTGGCCGCTCTGCAGGCACTCTGACCCCAGCCTGTAGCACTGCCTGGGGTTGCTGTGGCCAATGTGCAGAACCGGCAAATGTGAAAATATCCCATGTAATTAGATGATCAAAGACAGACTAGTAGTACGTTGAGCTGCTGAGCAAACCTAATGGGACATGCAGTGATATCAGTCTAGTGACATATAACCACTGTTGCTAGGAGCTTTGATATCAGCTAGAAATATGCTGAGAAAATTAATTAGAGAAAAATAATCATCGAAGACATAATGTCACTGGTCTTCATTACACATCACTCAAAAAAGGTCTTACTTAATTTGATAAATTTTGCTATTAATATGGAAACATAGATTCATGTTTGCATAATGATGATATATTTTACCAGGTGCTGTCAACATCCTTAAAAAATTCCAAGTACAATGTGGAAAGGTAGCAAGTTATGGAAATCAAAATTAACTAAATTATGCTAATTTGCAGAGAAAAAAAACCCACACAAATATTCAGGTTTGCCATCCTGATTTGTTTCTTGTCAATGTGAATATTACATAAATATATATCTCATTCAGATATGGTTCTCATTCAATTCACTGGCTTATGCTGACGTGCTTTCAGTTGTTTTATGACTCTCTCCCAGGTCCTGTTGCTGTTTTAGAATAAGATTTTATAACTGTTCAGTTTCAAAGTAATATAATTAATACAAATTATTACCCCTTTCTTCAGAAAACTTGACCCCTAGAGACAAAGCTGGCAGAGAAGGAGGGAAGTGACCACTAACAATTAGTGAGGCTGTAGCACATTCATTCTGTTTCAGCATAATCACCTAAATTATGGGTGGTAATTGTGTAGTCACACAACCTTTGTGAACACTTATCACAGCTGTCATCTCTGTACTGGAACAAGAGAAAAGGTGCTAAAAACATGATTTTGAAAAGGGACAAGAAATAATTAGATCATACTTGGCACCACAATTTTCCCAAGACATGAAGCAAGACATAGTAGTGGGGCTTATTGTGGGGTTTTTGTTTGGTTGGTTTTTTGTTTGGCTGGTTTGGTTGTTTTGTTTTCTTAATATATTTCATTCCATACTCTGACCAATAATGTTGTGCAATCCTAGGGGAAAAAAATAGATGTTTTAGAAGCCCCTAGAGACTTCTCTGGAAGCCATCTAGTTCAAACACCTGCTCAAAAGCTAGCTCAGTAAAACTCAACTCTCTGATTTCTTTTCAGTGGGCTTTGGTTGTTAATTTAATACATACATAAGTAAATAATCTGTGCTAAAATGTATATTAAGAAATAATATGTTTTATACAGCTAGATACACAGTATTGAAATTAACTCATCACAAGACAGATCAGATACCAGAAAGTATTTGCAGACTTTTCTGTAGATGGGAAATGAGGCAAAATGTGTGACACTGTCTGATTTTTTTTTTTTTTCCTGCAGTAGCAGATCTTTCTACTGATGTTTGATGATGAGCACAATAGTGACCAGATGCCTCTGTTCAAACTGCAACAAATATAGATGTGTATGCATTTAAACTTACATAACAGAAGAAAGAAACCTATGCTAACAAACATCAGACAAATAGATTTTTAAGGTAAAATGTTACAAATATTAGATATGCAGATTGCATACTGCAGAACTATTTACCTGTGCATGCATTGTATTTATATAGATGTGCTTCTGCATCTGTTATAGAGTATGTATTTTGGAAGATTTGTATGTATGGGATAAATTTCTTGGTTAACGAGCCACAAGTACTAGTGAGCCACAAGTACTAGTAGTGATAGTTTTATTCAGGGAAATACTGTTTAACATTATAATGTCTTCACTACATCCAAAATAGCTCTGATATTTCAGTCATTGTAATAGTTATGGTGTGAATTGCCAGATTACAAGAGATTATTTTTAAACAAATCATCATCTCTAAAGCTTTCTGCATGCATTAGAAACAAATTTTGCCACTAGCTGGTTAGTGATACTTTCCTTATTATTCCTGTAGGACACAACATATCAAAATCACTGTGAATCAGCTAACAAATGTTTATGTTTCTCATCATAACCATATACTTGGTTCTGTTCTGAGACTGAGAAGTGCTATTTTGCCTAATCTGCAGAAGGATATTAGAGAACATCTACAAGAAATTATAGGCTCCAAGTTCAATTAACTGTATCTGATAATTCCTTAGGCAAAATTTAGGATTACAAGTGACCAATTAATTAGAAAGTGTATTCCTACAACTTCCTGCTTGCTGGGAGCAAGGGAATTTTTAATTCTTACTGTTGCTAAAAGGAATGTTTCCACTGATATATATATATAAAGGCTTCTTCAGGAAGAAAAATACCAATTCCATCTCCTTCTTTCCATTCCTTAAATAATGAATTAAGACACAATGAAGGAGCCTTAAAATGGGAAACTTTTCAGAGTTAATTTCTGAACTCTGGCCGTTGCACTGAGCAGAATTACTCAAAGATTTCTTGTAAGTAGCAAGTGTTCTTTCATCGTGTATACATATTATCAGTAGTGGAATGGCATAGAGATCTTTATTAATGAAAACAAATGCTGTTGTACACAAAGAAGTGCACAAGTCAAAAGATAAACCGGAGTCCCTCAGGATTATACTTGACATATTGTATTTAAACAAGTTCTTCGGGGACTGCAGAAGAAGCTAAAAAGGAAATTTAACTAAAACACATATATCATGTTTCCTTTTTTCTTCTTATGAAAAATGAACTGCTGGTTAAACATATTAATAAAGACAGACTCCTCTTTCCCTAATACCATGAAAAAAAGTCAATAGTATTTTACAGTTATAAAATATGCACGTGTGAGAAAGCGTCACAGTGCAACTGTGTCCAACTGCATGTGGGAATATATTCTTAGCATTAAAAGCAATTGAAGAATAGTTTGCAGCTGAGTTAAAAGAATATTACTTCTATCCTGCTTTTAGATTTCAGTGAAATCTCAATCAGATTTTTTTAATTTGCCACGTGGCTTCTGCTTTTCAGCCATAAAAATGCCCTCTGCACTGCATTACACAGTGAATTTATTCAAATAGTCATTAATCAATTAGGAAACACACATTAGGGTTGACAAGCATAAGAAAGTTCTGTGGAAAAAAAAACCCAAAACTGTTTCTTAATTAAATCATCTCTTCATAAAAAATAATGTTAGTTTTGCACTTTTCTAGGCACTGTTTATAAAATTCAAATATGTGAAAAAATGGTTGATGTTCTTAATCTTCTGACTTTTTACTCAGATACATAAAGCAATATGGAACCCAGCTGAGGTTCATAATGGCTTGAATGCTCACTTAGTATCTAAAGGTTAAATCCCACACTTTTGACACCTCTACTTTATTGGAAATACAAAGGCAAAATAAATCCTGATTCCTTCATTACAAGCTCATCTTTGTTCTCTTATGTATTCCGTGGTAAAAAAAGAAAGATCCTGATATTTTATTTAAATATCTAATTTTACACCATCCAAAGGCTGAAAAGAGTAAAGTCAAACTAAGGTTCTTCAGTCTAATCTTTCATCTTTTCAGATATGTTCTGGTTGGAAGGCTGAACAATTGGAAGCAGCAATGCAGTTGTCACAGTAATGTTAAAAATATTGTTCTGCAAATCTGCTTGCAGCCGTGGGGGTTTTTTTTCCCTTGTAAATCCCAATAAATACAAATTATATCTTTGATATGACTGACTAATGATTTAAAGTAGCATAGAAGGTTTTTTTAGAGGTGGATCCAAATAAAAAGAAAGGAAATTTTTAGCTTAACTCTCAAAGTCATTTGTTACTCGGTAAAGAGCTAGAAGAACAAAAGAAAAAAGACATGAAGCTAGTCAGAAGAACAGGAAGCAAACTGCATTACAAAGCTGATAGGATATGCTTGATGAGAGAGAAGAGATGGAAACACAATGAGGCATGAAGACAGTTGAGAGTACTAAATGAACACTAACTATAAACAAAAAGCAGAGAAAAGCATCAGAAAGAATGAAAAAAAAAGTAACTCACTTCAGGACAAAACTATTGAAGACTGCAAAGGAGAGTTGCTCACTTTTTTTGTTAGTTTAAATCTTTGTAATTATATTTGTCTCATAAGCTAGTAAATATTGCTGTCAGATCAGTGAAGCCTTTTGCGGGTAGTCAAGCATAATTGCTCATCCGTCTAAATTTACAGACAGCTTTCAACGTATTGATTGTGGTGCCACAGGCTAAATATTATTAATAACTCAATAAAGAGAGTGGGTTTGGGTGTCAGAGGCTTCTTTTCTAACACTGAGTTGAATTCTTCTTCTCAAGCTGCACCAGGGGAGGTTTAGGCTGGATGTTAGGAAGAAGTTCTATACAGAGAGAGTGGTTGCCCATTGGAATCGGCTACCTGTGGAGGTGGTGGAGTCACCTTCATTGAAGGTGTTCAGGAGGAGACTTGATGGGGTGCTTGGCTGCATGGTTTAGTTGTTGGGTGGGTTGGATTGGTTGATGGGTTGTACGCGATGATCTTGAAGATCTCTTCCAACCTGGTGTATTGTATTGTATTGTATTGTATTGTATAAGAACATAATGTAGAGAAATGTAGTATAAGCTGTTCTCACTTACCTGCAATTCAAGCATGGTGGCTCACAAGGCACAGCACTACTTCATGGAAATTCAAATTAAATCTAGACTGTTCTACTTCCCTGATGTCTCACAAAACCATTGAATAATTTTGTAAGAAAGAAGATAAGTTTCAAAAGAGCTGTTGTCTGAAGCAGATTTTTGGTGATACTCCTAAAATGGTGGAAGCCCAGCTTCTAGCAGCAGTAGCACAATTTACACACAGCAGTAGCACAATTTACACTATTAAATATAGTGGCAAGCAGATAAGATAATCGGTAGCTACAGTAACATTGCAGAGGACGTTATGGCTGCTGTTTCTGACCTTGGTAACTCTTGTGCTGGTGGAGTTATTTCTCTGGAAAGACAGAAAAATCGATGTATCCATCAGCATCCAGGCTCCATTGTGTTCTGACTCTAAATCCCTCTAGAGAGAGGAGAAAATCACAATGTGTAAGCTTGCACTTTAAATGTAGGGAACTGGAAGGGCGTTAAACCACTGGAACTGTCAACCTGCCACTTCTCACAAATAATACTCATAAAACAAAAAATAAAATTTCAGGAAAAGTAATCTTTGGTTGCATTTTTAAACTAATTTACATATTACCTTTCCATACACTATTTGTTTCATAGTAAAAAAGGATCAGCAAGTCCTTCTTTGAACCCTGTGTATTATTAATCATAGAATCATAGAATCATAGAATCAGTCAGGGTTGGAATGCTAATGTGAGTTATGTAATCTATTGTTTGAAAATTTTGCAATTATTCCTTATCATAATAATTGATTGATACAATCTTAAAGCTTCAAATAAAACTTCAAGTACTAAGTAAGATTACAATATTCACAGAGAAAGAAAAATGCATCTCTTTATATGACTAAAGAATAAATTAGACCATTTCCATTTGTTGCAAGGACACTGAAAAACTGGGGTTTTTTTTCTTTTCTATTTTGAACACATTTAGACATCAGATTTCTCATGTGTGTTTCATTGTTTGTTTGTTTCTTTTGGTTGGGTTGCTTGTTTGGTTGGTTGTTTTTATTTGTTTGGGCTTCTTTGAGCTTTGCTTTGTTTCCATTCTGCATTTTGCAGCACAGGTCATTTTATCTTAGCAAATAACAGGGTAAGAACCTCTTCACTATTGCTCCTGCTGTCAGACTGAGTGGCTCAGTTGGAAGATTGATGCTTTTAACCAATGTGGTTGATAAAAATGCAAAAGTGTTAGCATTATCTTTCCTACAGAAGCAATCAAAATTGTCTACATTTGTCTTTCAAATTTAAAGTAGTTTGCACTAGCCTGATATGAAAAGGTCGGTGTATATCAGTATATAGCAATTATTAACAAAACTTAGCCATTTTAAAGGTTGCCTTTTAAAAACACCAGTATCTATCAGTCTTATTCATTGGGCACAGCTCTTCACTCCTTAAGTAGACTCACTATGCCAGGAATAGAATAGAATAGAATAGAATAGAATAGAATAGAATAGAATAGAATAGAATAGGAATAGGAATAGGAATAGGAATAGGAATAGGAATAGGAATAGGAATAGGAATAGGAATAGGAATAGGAATAGGAATAGGAATAGGAATGGAATGAATGAACCAGGTTGGAAAAGACTTTTGAGATCATTAAGTCCAAACTATCATCCAACACTCTCTAATCAACTAAACTGTAGGAAAGCAGAAAGTATCTATGGAAGGTTTCAGGACAAGAAAGAACAACAGGTTGCTGATACTGGAAGGATGGCCTGATGATAAAGAAGAGCTGACTGCAGTAAAGAAGCTGAAGTGCAAGACAGGAAGATGCTTGCCTCTATGCTGGAGAAGCTCAACCTCATATGGGATGAAGATAACAATGGACAGCTGCATATCAAAGGAGAAAACTCAATTAGTAGCAGTGGTGCAAGAATGTCAGGGAATTGCTTAACCTGCTCAATTTTTCCTATATAAACTGCTTGTTCTGTACCAATAAACAATTCCTGCTTCACCAACAAGGGAGTCCATGCATGCATTCCGACACTAAACTATGGCACCCAGCACCCCATCCAGTCTTTTCTTAAATACCTCCGGTGATGGTGACTCCACCACCCCTCTGGGCAGCACATTCCAATGGCCAAGCACTCTTTCTGTGAAGAGTTGGAAGGGACTTTGAAAGATCATCCAGTCCAACCCCTCTGCCACATCACGATCACCTAAAGTATATCACACAGGAATACATTCAGGAGGGTTTTGAATGTCTCCAGAGAAAGAGACTCCACAACCTCTATGGGCAGCCAATTCCAGTGTTCTGTCACCCTTAAAGTGAAAGTTTTTCCTTATGTTCATGTGGAAGCTCCTGTGCTCCAGCAGGCACACGTTGCCTCGTGTTCTACCATTGGACATCACTGAGAAGAGCCTGGCTCCATCCTCACAATAATCACCCTTCAAACATTTATAAATGTTAATTCCACTGGCAAATAATGGAACAAGAATCCTTAGAAATATTTAAATAAATCTTTAGAACAGCAACAGGTTTTTTGAGACGTGGTAATATTCATGACTGTTTATGTAGGTTTTCTTAAATGGTCCTCTTCAGGAATTTGATCACACATTAACTAAAAATATTTGAACATGTTACTAGAAAAAAATCCTTAGAAAAATTATTGGAAAAGTGCTTTAAATTCATAGTTGGTCACACTCCTTTTATTGAGATGAAGTTACTCATCATGTTATTTAAGGAAATCCAGAAGTCTTACAGTGCTCATAAAATCATTGGGATATGAAATTATTTTTCTTCCATATTGTAACATATAAATGGTTAACCTTTCTGCAAGGGGCTGTATCATTTACAAAGACTACTTCAACTTGTTCACAAGGTATTCTCTGTAAGAAATATAACTATGGTAAAGGTTACACGAAGAGCTATATTGTACTTTCTGCCTTTATGACAAAAAGTAAAACCTTTCCATCTGTCTTTGTAGGTTATTTTTGCACTGAATTGCTATTGATAGCACTAGAGGTGCAATAATTTCTGTTTTCATTTTAGACCAAAAAGGCAGGAAATAAGAGAAACCCAGCACATTTTCCTAGTGTTGACACTGTCCCTCCCAGGGGCTTGGGTCATCTCTTTCAGTTCCCTCCCACTCAGTTAGGACAAGAGAGAAGTTAGAAGAGACTGGAGGGCTTTTTTTCACAGTGGATTTAGATGTGGCTATGCTCAGAAAATCTGACATTGAAGATAGAGGTTGGAAGGGACCTCTGAGGATCATCTTATTCAACCCCTCTGCTAAAGCAGGTTCACCTAGATCAGGTTGCACATGAACAGAGCCAGGCAGGCTTGGAAAGTCTCCAGATAAGGAGACTCCACAGCTTCTCTTTGCAGCCTGGTCCAGGACTCTGTTACTCACAAAGGAAAGAAGTTTTTCCTTATGTTTAGATGAAACCTCCTGTGTTCTTGTTTGTGTCCATTGTCCTTGTCCTGTCACAGACCAGCAGTAAAAAAAGACTGGCCCCATTATCTTGATACCTGTCCTTTAGATGTTGATAAACATTGGTAAGATCCCCGCTCAGTCTTTTCTTCTTCAGGCTCTCTCCTAAAAATAGAGACGTTCCAGTCCCTGGATCATGGTGAACTTGTCCAGCAAGACTCCCATCTCCTTCTCACAGCCACTTTCCAACAGGTCAACCCCTAACCTGTACTAGTGCATGGGATTACTCTTTCCCAGGTTCAGGTCTCCACACCTACCCTTCTTGAATTTTATGAGGTTCCCTGTCTCCCAGTTCTCCAGCCTGTCTAGGTCTTGCTAAATGGCAGCACAGCTTTCTGGTGTGTTAGCCGCTCCTCCCAGTTTAGTATCATCAACAGCAGGTGTTTCTCCACTGACTAAACCAGGAACTGTTTTGTGCTCAAAAATTGGTTAATAATTGCAGAAGATATTTTATTTAACAGTTTAGATCATGAGAATCTGTCAGACAACTTCATGGGGTTTTTTTTATCAAGTCTAAATTAAGTTTAATTAATGATAAACATCTGATGCTTTTCTGCCTAATTTGATTTAATGATATAATAATTTTGTTTATTTATATATAAAACCATTCTCAAAAAAATGCAAAATACTCTGTTTAGGTAACATCTTCAGTCAGTTGAATTTCATCTTTTTTTTTTTTTTCCCACTAATAGAAATTGTTTTTTATTCATACTAATGGACAATGACATCTCAGCAAGTACATAAATCTCACAGTACCTTGACCTCTTTGCAAAACTGAAAACCCTGAATAAACTTTGACTAAACATTTGTGGGAAGTGACCTTCTTGGTGTTACATGCTGCATTTTATGATGACAGCTCTAATTATTCCTGAGATACAGCCACCAGAAAATTGCCATTTTGCACAGTGTACAAGAATATAAGCATTGCAATTCCCATCACAGTGTGCTAAGTACTCCTGCTGTGCTACAATCCTGCAGTTTTACCTGAACCTGTATTTTGTTTTAGCTAAGGTTAAGAACACTCATTAACCATGTCATCATAAATTATTTCTACTTATAGCAGAAATATAGCATGATGCAGTAATAGGAAAAGCCATACAGCACAAATATACAGGTTGAGCAGTTAAAATAGAAAAGAACATGTGTGGGGTTCTAAATACACATTTAACATCAAATTTTTCACTGAGTTGCTCTGTTTTCAGCATGACTGTTTGAATATAAGACAAAGAATTTATCTGTTAAGCACAACAGTAGTCAAAAGTCCTAATTAGATTTTCACAGAGAAGATAATTGGGGGCCTTTCATGATGGAAGGCCAGCACTGTTTGAGTTTCACAGTATTGAAGTCTTTAATTGCAATGCACTAGCTTGAAGCATGCTTCTGAAATCTTCAACATACGTTGTATTTCAATCTTCTGTAGTCTTTTAATGTAGCTCATAGGCTAAAACATCTTAATAATTAAGTGTAAACGAGTGGAAGCATCTGCCAGAGGTCATTATTGCAGGAATTTTTAAGGTTTATGATTGCAATTTTGCTTTTCTTGGCTGGTTTGACTATGTTGCAGTGCAGAAGGCTGTTAAATCGTCATATGGATAACACACATACACACACATATGCTCTTTCCTGAGTCTGTTCGCAACATTTGCAACAGAAAACACAAAATATAACATGCATGCACAAAATGGAACAGTGCAAGTCCATCCCCCTATAATAAGAATACATTTCTTGTCAATCAGCATGACATGTATCTACTTATAAATGATTATATTAATCAATCTTTCAACTGATCAAGTTGACACTTAAAGCTGAAAATTATATGAAAGCTTAAAATGAAAAAGCCTTTGATGGCAGTGTGAAAGAAATTAACATCCTGAAATGCTGGACCGCCTCAAACCTAAACATAAAATACTGCAGGACAGAGTTCAAGCAGAGCTTTATTCCACAGTCCACTAGTAAATAGCAAAATCTTCCACTGTTTTCAATTACGTAAGTTTTCCTTCTTTTTGTCCATAAAACTTTTCACTCTTGTGCTTGAAGAGTCATGCAGGAAATCTATTAGTTTGAAAACACCATTTGAGTAGTGACACAAGTAGTAAGTACAAGTAATAGCACTAAGTAACAAGTAATATGTAATGGTAACAGAAGTAGCCACACAAAATAAATTCTTGTGAGGGAAAGAGATGCCAGCTTGATTAAAGGCAGTGGGGGAAATTCCTTCTTCATTTTTTTATAGAGCTCATTCATGTAATGCTTTACAGAAATGTGTAAGGGAGACTGAAAAGTCAGTGTAACAGAAGCAGCTCTTCAGTACTAGCTTGCATTAACTTTTCTGTTTTCTAGGCAGTAGTAATGTGTATGAACACCAAATAAATGTGACTGGAGATATCAGTAATGTTGGGGAAAAAATCCTAAGAAAAATACATTTGATGCTGGTAAAGTACAAGATAAAAAAATAGCTCTAATTTTAGGGGATTCTCCATATTATTCCTTATATTTGAAATCTAGCAAATCAAATGCACAAAATATCTCTAAATGGAATATACTCCAAAAGGCAGAAATGTGTAGATTACAGTCAAAAGACTCACATTTCTCTTCTTCTCCTCCAGCATTCCACATACATATGTCCTCAAAGTTCAGATCTATTTTCCTTTTGACCAGCTCCAGATCAGTCTCAATATTCTTTTCTTGAATGACTGGGGACTTTGCCTTTGGTGACTCCAAGGCAAAGCAGTACGAAGTCAGAAACTTATAGCTCTAGGAGATGAAACACTTTTTCTATTTGAGCTTGATAATTTATTTATTTTTTGTTGGCACATGTTGGTCTTATTCACTATACTTGTTTCTGGTTATTTAATATGGTATAGTGTATTAATGTCACACGTTTAACAGCAAATCTGCTAAAGAAATTACTTTCCACTTTCAAACTACCGGGAAGGTGGCGGAGTCACTATCATTGGAGGTGTTTAGGAGGAGACTTGATGGGGTGCTTGGTGCCATGCTTTAGTTGATTAGATGGTGTTGGGTGATGGGTTGGACACAATGATCTTGAAGGTTTCTTCTAACCTGGTCTACTCTATTCTATTCTATTCTATTCTATTCTATTCTATTCTATTCTATTCTATTCTATTCTATTCTATTCTATTCTCTACACTACTCTACTCTGCTCTGCTCTGCTCTGCTCTACACTAATCACTTTCTATTGAATTGAAACGATGCAAAAAATATTTCAGAAACACAGAAAGATGCCCTGTGTTTCACTTTAGAAATGGAGAACTTGATACATAGTCTCCTCAGGGTAACATTCTCATTTAGTTAATATCATTTTAGACACTCAGAAATAATTGGTGAAATAACCACAATCTATTTAAAACATTATCACCCATAAACTGAGGCAAAGATGTTATTAGAGTTTATTGAGTTTGAATTTGGGGTAAAATTTCTTCTAGTTCTCTGTTTTTTTGCTGGAATTGGTGTGGATTCATGATTTCTTAATTAAGATAAACTGCCATTTCATATGTTTTGAGCAGTGGCAGGTATCAGGGAGAAACTGTATGTTACATCTTTTTTTTGAACATGCTTGTAAAACTGGTGGGTGTACCCACACACAGATTTACAGACTTACCATTGCTTCTCTATTTAAAGGTATAAAACCTCTAAACCTTATGAAATAGAGCTGGATACAAGAGAACTTGAACGGAGTGACTAGAGGCAGAGAAGAAAGGCTAATCCATTGAAGAAAAATAATCTGAAAATGGAAAAAAAGGTCCAGAAACATAGTAAGAATACAAAATTTCTTATGATTAATCTGATTATATTTCTGAAGTTTGCTTGTCACCAATTTTTCTGGAAACAAACTTGTCTAACAATTTCTTTTTTTTTTTCATCCAGAGAGAAATGTCAGTTCAAACCCACACTGCACAGCAATAACTCAAGCAGTAAAGCAGATAAGAGGGGACATGAAGCTGTGTTCCTTTCTCAAACACAAGGGATCCTTTCTTTCATTGAACTAGTTTTGAGATATTTTTAATCCCACCTTATTTGAAGATACTTATTTTTGTTTGACTCCAGATGTGTAATCCTCAGCAGTAAAGATTTATGGTTTAGACTTCAAAGTATTGCTGTAAATTTATTTTAGATGCTTCCACTGTCCCATCCAAAACCAACCCTCCTTTCTGTGTGGGTGGTGGTGTGGTGGAAATAGGAGGACTAGATGAATGATTTGTCTGAATGTTTGTGCATTACATTTAGATTGCATGTAAGTGCCAGAAGGTTTCTGTGGATTATTAAAGATTATTGGCACAACTGCAATATTTGCCTAGAGTGCTGTTGTCATGGTGGAAGCTTAACACAGGGACCCATAGGAAAGAAGCTCAAATATTCATAGAATCATAGAATCAATAAGGTTGGAAGAGACCTCAAAGATCATCAAGTCCAACCTGTCACCCAAGACCTCATGACTACTAGACCATGGCACCAAGTGCCACGTCCAATCCCCTCTTGAACACCTCCAGGGACGGTGACTCCACCACCTCCTTGGTGATGAGGAGAGAAAGTAGGTGCCCTGAACTCACGAGAAATGCCAGACAACTAGAGATTTTGAGAAGATTATACATAAGAGCCCAGAGACAAACGGTGCTCTACTTCAAAGCTCAGCCTGTAGTGATTTCCTGCCTTTAAAGCCTAAAATTTACGTTGCCAGATACGTTAAAATCAACATGAATTGCTTTCATGTGGGTAGGAAAACATATCAGTGTCACAGCTGTCAGTGGTAATTTCAAAATGCTTACCTTCAGGTCATCTAGTCCTGATTTTTTCATAAATTGGGAATTTACCTACTGGTGATTTAAGCCTGACTGCACTCACTCTGTCACTGATTATTATTCTCTACTGTCCAGGAATTCAGAATATCACTCCCAGTTTTCATATGTATGGTTTTGTCCCTTCCTTATTCTTTTTATGTTTCCTTCTTAAAAAGAAAAATTATTCTTTTCTTTTGTTTGGGTTTACTTTTTCATCTCAGCTATGTTTATGGTTATAAGGCTCTACTGTGCCATTTGGAATTACACTTTTCAAGAGAAGACAAACATACTTACTGTTGTCAAAGGGGAGGGAAAAAGCAGAGAAGAGCAATTGGGGATTGAATATACCTTAAAGTTTTTACATATGAAGAAATTGCTGTCCTGTTTTGTGTTGTAGGGGAAAGATATTGAGTAGTGCTGAGCATACACACCTATGACCAGATTTCCAAAAGGTGAGATGCTTAGACATGGACTGAAAATTATTCTCTAAAGAGCTTTACATTGGGGGAAAAACCAACCAAACAACCAACTAACCAACCAATAAGTTAAAATTGATTACTTTTGCTGTGAAATTGTAAGGATTTAAAAAAAAAATTCTTATGCTAATATTGAGATGTGGACAGTACCTGTAGGACCTGTGTTCCTAAACCCTCCATAATCTCCATTATGTTATTTTGATAAATGTGTAACGCAGCATTAACTGAAACATGGTTTATGAAGCACATCTCATTCAGAGCTGTGAGAGACTAAAGCTTGTCTCTCCTGGTGTGACTCAACAAAGATAAAATCACTTGCTGCTTGCCCAGACAATAGCTGATGTGAGTTGGGTTGGGCAGAGCCACTGGAAGGACTTTTGGAAGGTGCAAAGATAACATTGCTCACGGGACTGCAGCTGGCCTACAACAATGGCCCAAGGGCCCAGCATTCACACCTTTGGGACAAGATCATTTCCAGCCATCAGATACCCCAGGAGAAGACAATGGATTCACCACCTGTGTCCTGATGTGTAAGGAGTGTGTGGGTAGGTAGATGGAGAAGGAGGAGGTGGAGGCCTCCTCCCCCCTCCATCCAGATGGCTGCCCAAACTCACCTGAGTACAGAAAGATTTCCTGGGGAATGATACCTGGACTCTTACCCAAAGATGATTTCCCAGAATGATATCCTGGGGAACAACACCTGGACACTGGCCTAAGGGCTAAAAAACTGTGTAAAAGACTGGAGCAACTACTGGCTTAGGAGGAGAAAATTGGAGAAGCAAAATGCAGAAGAAAGCAGATGGCACCACATGCTGGAAACATCATGGGGCCAACATAATGGATCTTGGACTCTGGAAACCCTCTCTCCGTCTCTAAGTTCTGCATGCTGCAACTCATGGAGCTGAAGAAGCTGCCCAGAGGACCTCATCCCTTCTACAGCCAAAGCCTCAGCACCCTTCCTCTACAGACCCAACATCTCCTGCAGCACCATTTCTCTACAGATCCAACATCTCCTGCAGCACCTTTCCTCCACAGACTCAAACTGTCTTGGGGGTGAGGGGTGTGGTAATATAATTCTTTCCCTCTTCTCCCTCTCTTCTCTCCTTATTCTCTCTCTCTCCCCTTCTGACCCCTCCACTTTATTTATGTAATAAATAGTCTACCTGTTGATATTTTGGCCTCATTTGTGCCTCTAATTTCACAACATGGGAATATTCATGAAAAACCTGAATCTCTTTCCCTCTCCGGATCGAGACAAGAGCATCTGTTGAATCAAATGTAATAAAAAATACCTGACAAAAAAATATTCAGAAAAGCACTGAATTTTAATGAGGGACAGGTTTTCAGAATTGGTAGGAAGCAGAAGAATACATATATTCTTCCCTAGTATATTTCAAAACACAAAGGAATTCATATTACTGCTTTAGCAGGATTTATATTGAGACATATGTATTAGGAAATTTTGCTATAATATAGTGGGATGATGATTTTAAAAACATATGACTATATATATCCATCAAACTATTTATTCTGAGGCAGCAGCTGCAAGCAAGATTTTCAAGCTAAAAGCTAAAACTATTTAAATTTATGGGAAACAATCTTAATGTTAAAATAATCTCAGTATATAACATTCTAGATTTAATCACCATCTGAATAGCACTTCTACCTTAGTGAAAAACACAGGTTTCCTTTGAAAATAATACCTGCTTTGGATTGAGGAAAAAAAAACAAATAAATGAATTTGAAGTAATAGATATAAATGAGACTCTCTATGTATTACATGAAAATAAGAGAGTGCCAGCTATGTACTGTAGCCAAATCAATATTTTCATTCTTTAACCACCTACTGGTATAATTCAGCTCATAAAGCCAAAACAAAATAGGCAATTTTCCTTCTACCATGTATTTGTCTGTGGATAATATGCACTGGTCTTCATTGATTATCACATAAACAAGAACTTCAATACTAGGTGATGATTAAAGATTTCCAAAATGATGTACAATATAACAGGTATTTAAATGTGCTATGAAGTCTGAGACATGACTCCCAGGATGGTATTTTGATTTCCAATATGTGGTTTGATTCAAGAGCTAGCAGGTTTAGAGTGTTTAACTTAGTACAGTTCTTCATTGTTCTCTAAAATAAATCTTCAGTCAGGTAAATGGCTTATTCAGACTCCTAATTTATGATATCCTTCCTACATTGCCTCAGTATTTTTAACTCTAGTCATTATTTAATGCTGTGTTTTAAGCAATTTTGTGCCATTGGGTTTTCAGGGAGGCTTCTACAACATTTAAGAAGATAAAATAGTAGCCAAAAGTCTGGTTTCTAATAACTCAGTGTATTTTCACTTTATAGATTAAAATCTTGGTAGTCTCACCTCAGGAGAGGACTGCAACTTCTTTACACTGACAGACTCCATTTTCATTGAATGGAGTACCAAGGAACTGGCAAAAATGCAAGTTTCATTAAAACTTGAAGTTACTTGAAGCTATAGATTACACTCAGACTTGGAGGTGCAGGAAAATGCCCTTGTAGCCTCTTGTATATATGTAGCACAACTAAATTCCTATTGCTTTCAGTAGTGTACAGAATTCTACATACATTTGTATTTTTAAAGCAAAATGTCAAAAATGAACTCATTATAAGCAGTAATGAAAGAATTCTGAACTAGCACAGTGCTCTGCATAGAGAAAAGTGTTCTCAGTGAAGGCCTGACTTCACAGCCTCTGATTCCTTGATATCCTCAGAAGGATCAAAAGAAGCTACTTTTTAATTACTTAGGAATGAATCTTGACAATTTTCCTGTTTGTCACCTTTTTCAATTTTTGCATTCCAGAAAAAGGATAATTTTGAACTGTGGCAGTGATCCAGGGTTGTGAGATGTTTTCAAGGCTGCAATTCATGAACACATTTACCTGTGTACCTGTGCACCTTGTTCCAGGTGAGGCACCTGTATCAGTGAGACAATATATGAAGCTTATACACATCAAAGCTGCTAACCTTCCAGCTTTTCTTTATTGATTTTATCTACTATTTTTGTGTACTCAGTATTCCAAATTAATGTGTAAAAAGATTTTTAGCTTTTTTTCCTCAATGAAGCAAGCTAAATATTGTTGCTGAAAACAACCCTACATGTCTCTATTTAATTCACTTCATGGAGTTATACCTGGGCAGATGGTAAAGTGGTCTGAAAACTAGCTGGATATTTTGCAGAGCAGCCCAGAGGCTACTGCTGAATGGTGCAAAAACTTGTTGGATGCCAGTTGTTAGTGACATGCACCCCAGGGGTCAATACTGTGTCCTAGTTCGCATCTTTGTTAATGATCTGGATAACACTGGTTCTTGTTTTGTGTTTTGTATTTGACAAGCACAATGTATGTGTTCAGACAACACAGGTTTGTGATACACTGTTTAACATGCTTAAGATTTCTTCCTTACTGTGGGAATGGTTAAAGTACTGTGGTAAACTATTCCTGCATGAATCCCTGATATATAGGCTAAAAAAGATCAGGTTTAGCAATCCTCTAGCATGAACCAAGCTCTGCAGTGCCTGCATCATCTCCTGTGCACCTCTTCCTGCATTCTTCTTCAGGGATGAACCAATTAGCAAGGTAGTGAAAATAAGTTTACTCTTTTAATTTCATCTGTTTGGTCCTTTGTCCTGCCCCTGCCATCTCACACAGGAATGGAATGCTGCAACCATTTGCTCAAAGATGCTGTGGAGTCATCAAAAAAACCTTAGGTACGGTTGTGAGCAATCATCGCCAGGTGGCTCTGCCTGAGCAGCGTTGTTGGGCCAAATGACTTACAGAGATTCATTCCAATCTCAAGCATTCTGTGTTTTTAGATGTAAATTTTTGTTAGGTGAGAAAAGACTGTGAATATATGTGTACAAATTTATCACTGTGACAGCTACACTAAAAATAAATAAAGAGATAGCGTAATGATATTCATCCCTATGGTTGAACAACTTCAGATTTTAAATCACTTAAGCACATTCTTTTAGAGAAAAAAAGTATTTACAATGAGGCTGTTGTGAACTCTGAGGTGCATTATTATTTGCTGACCATGTTTGGTCTTCAGAGAAGGTGAAAATTGCTTCTTTGTTTCTTTAAACCTTTACTACAGCTTTACTCTTTCATCAGTCACAGTCAGATACTCTTGCCATTCACAGGAGAAACCTCAGTGCTTTGTTGGTGGTTTACTCTCATGGCTATCTGTGCATAACAGTATGATATGTTTTCTTGTCTTCCTCTTGAATTGATGTCTCTACCAACTGACAGCAGAATTTCAGTCTGCAATTTGATGCACTATCTGAGCTTCACAAAAGAACTTCAGTGATTAAACTTTGATGGAATGCTCTTGGCTCTAAGTGTCCTTAACTGAAACTTTAAATTAATATGCATATAGTGTAAATTAGATGTTAGCTAATATGAACACAGTATTCACTCATCCAATATACTCTGAAAACAATTTAGACTCAATAAAAAAGTGAAATTGTACTAAGAGATGCAGTTGGATGTACCTACTTATGAATGAATTATTACTTTGCCCCTTGACAGAGTCTGGATCTATACATGTAAATAAATAAAAAGATAAATCTCATAGGACAGAAAATTCATCTTATTTTCTAAGTGACTCCAATTTAGTGAGGATTAACCTTTCCAGTGCAAGATGACTTCTTGTTGACTCATATCAGTAGCATTTCTAATGGCTAAAACCGTGAAAACTACTCATATTAATACAGAATCACAGAATCACAAAACATTAGAGGTTGGAAGGGACCTCCAGAGGTCAAGTCCAACCCCCAGCAAAGCAGGATCACCTAGGGTAGTCAGCACAGGAATACATATATATGCACTCAGCTTCTCTCAGCTTCTTCCTATTTCTTTTGCTCTTTTGCTTTGTTGAAATACAGACAGGTCAGTTACAGCTTTTTCCTACACTTTCTCCTCTAATCTGTCACATTCTATATCAGCTATTATTCTCACTGGCTTTATTAATGCTTGAGTCACTGAAAGGGCAATATTCAAGGAAAATATAAATGCCAGAGGTATCTATCAGTAAAGAGAGAAAAGGTTCTTCTTGTTTTCTTGGTTTGGGTTGTTATTTTTGGTTGGTTTGTGCTTGTTTTGGTTTGGTTTTCCTTTATTTTATTTTTTTCTTTATTCTCTTCTTTTTCTTATTCTGTTTCCTTTTCCTTACCAAAGACATTCACAGAAATAGACCTTAAGTTTTCTTCAGAGACAAGGCAAAACATTGGACTGCTGAAAGAGCTACAGTTACTACTGTCATCATCATATTCGATCTGGTGCAATCAATCTGTACGAAAAAACACAGCTCACAACATTTCAAAGTTTGTCTGTATTGACATGCATAATTCTACATCAAAATTTCCCACTTATACTGTTTTGTCTAGTGGGAGGATGGAGAATAAATATGTTCACCTTTTTTCAGAAGTTGCCAAAGTGCTGCAAACATCTCTGCAAACTGAATGCCTTATTTAGACTCTTACATTGGTCTACTACAATACCTTGCTAAATTCAGAGAGGCAATTACAATTGCAATTGTCTCTCTATATTTTCACTGTATTTTTGTGGTAGTTTAAAGTCTTTAAATACATGAACAGTTGTTGAGAAATGATGGATTTAAGGGTGTTTTTATTCTGTAAAAACTGTCTAGAAAAACATCTTTTCTTGTTAATTATGCAACAAGGTATAATGTCCTCCTAGCCTGCAGTGTCTGAGTTACTCTTTGTACATTATAAATAGAAAATTCTATCTATTAATTGATTCAAATATCAAGATTTTTCATCTCTAAGCACTGTTTGATGAGACCAGTCATTCAGTTCACTGCTTCATATCTTTCCAGCTTAAAATGTCATGTCTGGAGTGACAGACTTTCTGGTTCCTTTGTTCACCCAATTTTGTTAACAGTTGTGGAGCTAAGGAGCTGGCAAATCACAGATCTGGTAATTTCTCTCCAATCATGCATCTATTTTTTATCTATTTAAGGTAAATTAAAAGGGCTTCAGGAGTGTGTTCTGTGAGGGAGATACAGAGGAATCTATACTTTTATGTAATCCACTCTGTCAAATAACCAAAGGGTATTTTCATGATACAGAGCATAGTTTGTGCTTCATTAGTAAATCATTTAGTCATTAAGACTATTGACCAAATTTAGACTAGTTGTGAAAGCCACGAATGAAATCTCCTAATTTCCTCTAGTTCTAAATATAACGTATTGACTTAATTAAAAAAATCACAGAATAAATTTAACCCAGCCCTATTTTAAACCTTATCAGAAAATCAACTCATATGAAATTCTGTAGTTCTGCAGTTTCAGTACTTTTCATCACTGAAAAGATGGAGAAAGCTCTCTGAAACTTTCCATGACCTGCTGCTTGCCATAAAGTTGAGTAAAATCTGTGCATGTTTTACTGCAGTGCTTGAAACTTCACAGCCATCTAGAGAACCTGGATAATTTACTACTGAGGAGATTCAGCTTAGAAACTCCGTGGTAACCCAATATACCTACTTTGTATGTGCTTTTGCAATAAAATCTTAGGATTACTCCTGTGTTTGTTTGTCCTTTGTTGTTATTTATTGCTACTTTTCCCCCGGGCAGTTCTTCAGCTTTAGTTTAGAAACACAACAAAAAATAATAAAACCACTACCTTGTGACAGGTATATTTGCATCAGGAATAATGTGGCCAGCAGGAGCAGGGAAGGCATTGTGCCCCTGTACTCAGCACTGGTTAGGCCACAACTTGAGTCCCGTGTGCAGTTCTGGGCCCCTCAATTTAAGAAGGACTTTAAGACTCTTGAAAGTGTCCAGAGAAGGGCAACGAGGCTGGGGAGAGGTCTGAAGCACAAGCCCTACGAGGAGATGCTGAAGGAGCTGGGAATCACCAAGGCTGGAAGAGACCTCAAAGATCATCAAGTCCAACCCGTCACCACAGACCTCATGACTAAACCATGGCACCAAGTGCCACATCCAATCCCCTCTTGAACACCTCCAGGGATGGTGACTCCACCACCTCCCTGGGGAGCCCATTCCAATGGCTAACAACGCTCTGGGAAGAACTTTCTCCTCACCTCGAGCTTAAACCTCCCCTGGTGCAGCTTGAGACTGTGTCCTCTCGTCCTGGTGCTGGTTGCCTGGCTAAATACATAGCTTCCATTTACTCATAATTTTGATGAACTATTGAAAAATTTCAGACAATCAATTCAGAAACATCTTAAGATTTTTTTAAGTGCATGTAGTTATAATTATTAACAAAGTAGATGTGATTTATAAATATTTTAAATAGTTTAAAAGATTTTGGTCAAGTCTGCGTCTGTGATATTTGTATTTTCATTCTGCTAGTTGCATGTCCACTTGGTTGTTTTAAAAGTGCAGCTTACAACTTGAAAGGCAATGAGACATTAAAAATTCACTGCTCCATTTAATAGAGTTCAGGAAAAGCTAGTAAATCCCCTAGAAGCCTCATAAATTCAAATTCTTCTTCATGAGCTATATGATTGATGGCCCAAAGTCTGCCACAGTCACTGTGTATAAAAGGAACATGTATCAAGCAACTTTGAATTATCTGAATGCTACTGGTATTGTGATTATTTTGTCAGGTCATTGATGTGGATAGTGTGCTGCTTTTGTGGATACTCAGAAGCTGCCTGTGCCTGAGACCCCTAGAGATTCAACACTGCATGTTCCACCAATAAATGTATTATATATACTCAAAATAATCTTCAAGGATTTATGCATGATTACATTGTGGGTTTTTTCCCTTTCATTATGGAGCATTAAGTGTCTCTTGCCCATACATTTTTAGTATCACCTTGAAGCAGCTGCAATTATTTTCCAGAGTCCAATAAGACTATGCTATGTGTTATGACAGAAAGACTGGAGACTTCTTGAACTCCTGTAGAGAGAAACTTGACTCAGAACAATGGCAGGGTACTCCAGGTGACAGGGAGGTAATACATTCTTGTAAATAACATTGAGGATTGCATTTAAATAACAAGGTAAAAAAGTGTTACTGACTAATAAATATTTTGTCAATAGTAAAATAGTGAAAGTTATTTCCTACACAACATATTAGCACATGAACTTATTAACATATTAATATTAACATATTAACCAGCACCAGAACAAGAGGACACAGTCTCAAGCTGCACCAGGGGAGGTTCAGGCTGGATGTTAGGAAGAACTTCTTCATGGAAAGAGAGATTGGCCATTGGGATGTGCTGCCCAGGGAGGTGGTGGAGTCACCCTCACTGGAGGTGTTTAGGAAGAGACTGGATGGGGTGCTTGGTTTCATGGTTTAGTTGATTAGATAGTGTTGGATGATAGGTTGGACTCAATGATCTCAAAGGTCTCTTCCAATCTGGTGTTATTCTATTCTATTCTATTCTATTCTATTCTATTCTATTCTATTCTATTCTATTCTATTCTATTCTATTCTATTCTATTCTATTCTAAATTCTAAATATTACTTATGCCAAGACTATCCACAATGGTTTCTGTGCATACAGCTTTTTAGATCTCCTTCTCTGTTTCAAAGTCCATCTCTCAAATACCCCATAAATCCCTATAACGCAATATTGCAAAATTCTTTACTATGAATAGATACCAAGGAAACCAAAGTGGAACTTATAGTTATGTATTCTGCTGGACATGTGCATGTGCTGGAGCAAGGGAAGCTAAAGGAGATGTCTTCATTCTCAGAAGAATGGAGATTTATGACTAAGGTCAAGTAAGTTAGTTACAAGTGTGGCTGAAGTAGCTCCATGAATTTTAATTTATTCACATTTCTCTTAATCTTATCCTTCCTATCAAAATGAAGGATTTGAAACGTTAATAAGTTAAGCTACTCAAGGTAAATTATATATAATTAATTACCTTCAAACTATAAAAATGTAGCTGTTAATTTTCTACTTAAGAGACAATTGTAAAATTAAAGGTCACAGCATTATATACTAAGGTTTTGTTAAAAGGCTAGATTACCTGTGGGGTTTTTTTTTAATGCTAACATTTCAGCCCTTTCTCTATGTTCTAAAAATCTGACCTCACTTAATGAATGTCAATACAGGATATTGAATAGAATCATTAAGGGCAATAACTGTTTGGGACATCCTTAAATACATCAAAGGCATAAGTTATATCCCTTCATTTTTCATGGTTATTTGCATATATTTACTTAAGAGCATATTCCTTAAATAATAGCAGATACTGAAATAAAAAACAAGTTCTCAAGCTTCAGGCAGTACAAATCACCAGTCTGACAAGTTAAATGACATACCCAGGTGCCTGCACCAAGATACCAATCAGTCACAACAAATAATTTTCCAGGATGAACTGACTTGCAAGATGAAAGCTTTATCCATGATACATAAATGAAGGATGATGAAATGTATGTGGCAAGAAAACAATGGAATCACATAGATTCATAATCCTAGAGTCGGCTGTTAATTTTCTTTTCCTTTATACTGACTTTCAACCAGAATTTGTTATCATCTCAGAGAAAGAATTAGTGAGTTCATGTGTTCTACAAATGGACAAAAACTATTTATTTATACAGCTTTGAGCTACCTGCTGGCAGATACTTCTGTCAGTAGCATATATTCTGCCCAAGGAACAGAATACCTCTTGCCTGTAGTGCCCTTCACTGAGCAACTTGTGAAATCAAATTTCAGTATGATGAACTTGAAGGAAGAGAAATAGCAGACATTGCAGATTGGGTAAAAACTTGTCCTTTGCAATGTTCAGAATAGCTTAGATGAGTCTGTTATTAACAGCGACACCATGTCACGAATGCTATAAAGAAATCTATTAAACCAATATTTTCCTTTCAAGTCCACATCTTTTTCACACAGAATCACAGAATGGTGGGGGATGGAAGGAACCCCTGGGGATCATCTAATCCAACCCCCTGCTGAAGCAGGTTCACCTAGGTTAGGTTGCAAAGGAACACATCCAAGCAGGTTTTGAGTCTCCAGAGAAACAGACTCCACACCCGCTCTGGGCAGCATGTTCCAGTGCTCTGTCGCTCTCAAAGGAAGGAAGTTTTTCCCTGTCTTTAGATGGAACAACTGGGGTTGCCCACTGTCCCTTTTCCTATCACTGAGCACCACTGAAAAGAGTATGGATCCACCCTCCTGGCTCCTGCCCTTTAAATATCTTTACGTATTGATCAACCAGGATTTATAAGCATTGATCAGCCTATCAACTATCATTGCTAAGCCTACCTCTTACTTGGTGCATGGAGTTGTCCCACCCCGTGTACAGGACTCTAAATTTGCCCTTGTTGACATTCCCCTGCTCCCTAACTCCCTGCTTGGAGTTTTCTGGTTAGCTAAACATATATGAGATAAGGTATGAAACTTTCCAAAATAATCTGAATTACTGCATAATTCTTGGATCCTCCATAGTAATTCCTGTCTGCAGCAGTTCAGAGAGATCATATTTATGTGTATTTCCAATTAGATCATCCCACTGGGCTATGAGGAATGGTGTAAACTGAGATACAATGGAATCATAGAGTATGTGGGATTGAAATAGGCCTCCATAAAGGGTATGATTCTGCTGCCTGCATGTGTGCGTTTGTGTGTGTATGCATACACAGATGTAGCCAAAAGTCTATTAGCCATATATGCTTTCTGACATCTTTCTCTGAATGCTTATAATAACCTCTTTTCAGAGATTTAGAGCTGGTCCTCAGGGAAATGTGCCTTGATGGTTTAGAGTAAAATGTCCATCAAGTGATGTTGCCAGGATTAATCTTTTTTCTCCCAACATTTTCTTTATTAATCTGTATGTAGAATGGCTGAGAGCAATGCCTGCCATCAAATAAACCCCCAATTTGTTCTTTTTGATTTTCTAATTAGGTTCTGTATTCATTTTACTGTGATATGCAGATACTGTACCTGGTTTCTGGCAGTATCCTGATTGAATACTGTTCAGCAGCAGTGTCTTTCTAAGTAACTACAGCAGTCAGTCATACATGCTTCATTAACTTAAGTGTAGTTAGTATTTGAAATTTTAGGATGAAAAGAAGCCAGGAAAATCATTTAAGTATAGTGTATTCTGCCTTAACAGTTTTCTGTGCATGGTTAAATGACTAAATCAAAGAAAATGGAAACAGAAATAGCAGTCTTCTGGGTCACTTCCTATTATTTGCTCTGTGGTCTTTTGGAGAAAGCCATTTCTTATCATAAGTGCATGCATTTTAAATCTCAGGTGATGCAAAGATACAGTCTTAGAAATAGGAACATAGTTTTTAAAACCAATCCCTAAATAATATAGGAAATTAAGACAAAAGTTATGAATAATAAACAACAAACCCTAACAACAAAATAGACTAATTATAAACAAATCAAAGCAGAACACAAAATAAACAGAAGCTGCTGAAGTGCAAAATGTAAAGAGAGAAAAATCTCAAAGGGATTGACTATTCCTCCCAACTGGCCTATATTCTTCTCAAGTGGCTAGTTTTAATCAACCATCATCCAAAGTATTTTTCCCTTGATACCAGAACAGACAATATATAAACACCTAACACCTCTTTTTAAATGTAGACTCTGTTCTTATGTAGCCTCTTACTGCAACATCAAAGGGCTGAAGGGGTTCTCACGAGGTCTCTAGTTCAGCCTTCTACGTCAAAGTAGACTTAGCTTTGAGAGTATACCAGGGTTCTCAGGCAGATCTTGGAAACCTTCAACATCAGAAGGTATCACAGCTTCATCAGGCAACATTTTTCAGTCCTGTACCTGGAGAGGAATAACTCCTTTCATGAGTGCAATTTAGGGCCTGACCTGCTGAAAAGGAGCTCTGTGAAGAAGGACCTGGGAGTACTGGTGGAAAAAAGTTCACCATGATCTAGCAGTTGCCCTCATGGCCAAGAAGGTAAATGGTATTCTGGGGTGCATTAAGAAGAGTGTGGGCAGCAGGTCAAGGTCAAGGGAGGTTCTTCCTCTCTACTCTGCCATGATGAGGTTGCACCTGAATTATTGTGTTCAGTTCTGGGCTCTCCAGTTCAAGGACAGGGAACTAGTGGAAAGAATCCTAAGGAGAGACATAAAGATGATTATGGGATTGGATCATCTCTCTTAAAAGAAAAGGGTGAAAGACTTAGGAGTTTAACCTGGAGAAAAATAAGACTGTGAGGGGATCTTATCAATGCATAAATATCTAAAGCTGGAGGTCAAGAGGGTGGGGCCAGCCTTTTTTTCAGTGATGCCAGTGACAGGACAAGGGCAACAGGTGCAAACTAGACCATGGGAGGTTTCACTTGAACTTAAGGAGTAACTTTGTCACTTTGATGGTCCTGGAGCACTGGACCAGGCTGCCCAGAGACGTCACAGACTCTCCTTCTCTGAAGACTTTCGAAACCTGTCTGGACATGTTTCTGTGCACCTACTTTAACAGAAGGGTTGGATTAGATGGTCTCCAGAAGTCCCTTCCAACCTCTACCATTCTATGATTCACAGTCATTGTGGTGAAAAAAAAGTTATAAGGAAAACTCAGACTGCTTCCTTTTCATTCATGACCACCATCATTCATGACCCTCTCTTGCGCTTCAAAACTATCCTAGCTTTGTAATCTCGGTAACTTTGCCACAGGTACTGAAAGGGTATTGAGGTATTGAGTATTGACATAAGCATTTAAATAAGAATATTTTATTCCCTCTCTTCCTGGAAGGATAGCAACAATTTTTGCTATTAATATATTTACTGTGAACAAACAGATAATTTGAATGCTGATTTATTAATGTCAATCTCTGAGAACTCATAGGGAATAGCAAGTGAAAAAAATACGTTTCAATCAAACCACTTATCAATGATTTATTTGATAGAAGCATCCTGCAAGTGAAAGATGAGCTCTGGATGCTGTTACCATGGATTACAGTAACGACAAAGCAAGAGTATTTGAGATAAGGGAAGGGTAGGAAGAAAGCACCAGAGAATGGGAGTGGCAGCAGAACTGATCTGCAGTTCTGAGTGTAAGAGATAAAGTCTTTTTATCTCATTTATTCTTGACTGCACCTAGTCTTCCTAAATATAAAGTTTGAAGCAGTTTTAGCTTTTTTTTTAAAGCCTCCTTAAGCTTGTATGTCACAATGAAACTTCTGAAGTAGCTTGCTTTGCCTCCTTTTGTCCTCTCCCTCCATTCTAAAGTAGGTATGTGTTGGGCACATTGAGGTCAGAAATTTTTGATCTTCAGTAGTACATGAATACTGCATTGCTGCTGTCATCTCTGGATCACATTTCTGCAGAAGAAAGAAGAAGGGGAAAAAAATCAAAAGTTGTTTCATTCACGAATCTATACAAAATAAAGAGCATACAGATGTGACAGCTCTGTGGGGGGTGCAGAGCTCCTTGTCTGAAACTACCGTCTACCAGCCAAAACAAAACAGGGCAACACAATTCCTGCAGCCAGTTGCACAAAGGAAGGTGAAAGACTGGAAACAGTACATACTGTCATCCGTGACACCTGCAAGTGATTAAGTCACTGGAGATGAAACTAATCTACACTAAAAGCATCTAAGGCACTGAAAGTAGATCCTAGAGTAAACTTGATGGAGAAAAAACGTTTTTAAAACAAATGATACTCTGAAAGAATAATCTAATCATACTAATGCCCTGAAGGCTGTTTCTAAAACAATTATAAATGAAATAAAGATATTGCACAAGAAAACAGAAAATGTCATGAATCGTAAGTGACAGAACTAGGAAAGACTTTCTCATTGCACATTCTGATCCTCAGCATTCTCAGGAGTATTCATTACTGTTTAATGTTAGCTAGTTTCAAACTTAAGCAGTCCTGATTGTCCCAAAGTCCTTTGTAATGTTAGTCTTCCCAACTAGCTCCTCCATTAATAGTCCTTTTTATTCTTCTCTTCTCTTCTCTTCTCTTCTCTTCTCTTCTCTTCTCTTCTCTTCTCTTCTCTTCTCTTCTCTTCTCTTCTCTTCTCTTCTCTTCTTTCTCTTCTCTTCTCTTCTCTTCTCTTCTCTTCTCTTCTCTTCTCTTCTCTTCTCTTCTCTTCTCTTCTCTTCTCTTCTCTTCTCTTCTCTTCTCTTCTCTTCTCTTCTCTTCTCTTCTCTTCTCTCTTTCTCTTCTTTCTCTTCTCTTCTCTCTCTTCTCTTCCTTTCTTTTCCTTTCTTTTGTGTGTGTTTTGTTTGTGGAGGGTTTTTTTTTAGTGAGACATTATCACTCTCTCCAACTACATGAAAGAGGGCCTGGAGCAGCCAACTACTTCTTAGTGGCACATAATAGGACTAGAGGAAATGGTTTCAAGTTGCTCCAGGGAAGTTCAGGCTGGATGATAGGAAATGATTATCCAACACTGGAACTGTCTGACCCGGGCAGCAGTGGAGTCACCATCCCTGGAGGTGTTTAGCAGCATGGGGATGTGGCATCTGGGGACATGATTTAGTGACCCTTCAGTGCTGGGTGGAGGGTTGGACTGGATGATCTTTGAGGTCCCTTCCAACTGCATGTTTTCTGTCATTCGGTATAATTATATTGTTTTGCTTTTGTCTATGAAATATGCATTATTTCTGCTTAGGAATTCTGTTTATGAAAGTACAACATCTGTGAAACTTTATTTAAATGTCTAATTATTTGCATTGTTGTGAAAAGAGCGTGCACTTTATTTCAAACCTCTTCCCATTGATTTTATACTCAGAATAAATAACAATGAATAAGGATTCTTCCATAGGCTTGTTTTTTTTTTTTTTTCATGGTGTACTGAGTAGCGATAATCACATTTAAAGCTTCTCCTTAATTGTGAAAACATTATATTCCACAAGTAATACCAGATATTAATCAGCTACTATATCCCTGAGAAAATTCTGACACTGAGATAGGTTAGTTTACCATATGTATCCAGCTACATTAAGCAAACATTTAATCATTATTCTGGAGTAAACACTGCGGGGAGAGGGAGGAGAAGTTGGGGTAGATTTGTGTTTAAAATTGGTGGCTCTGCACAGGAGAAAATAACATTTGTACAATTTCAAAGTTTTACACAAAGATCTCACGGCTTGGGCAAGTAAGGAGTGAAAGCAATTTCTTTTGTAGAGATCAGGTTAGTCTCCTGAGGAGACTGTAATTTAACTGATGTATCTAAATTTCTCACTTATTGTGTTATGGAAAACTAAAATATGAGATCCGAAGCATTTACTATCTGAATTGTGTTTTGAGCAGAAAAGTTGAATAAGACAATTTCCAGAGGCTTCTCTCAGCCTCAAATCTGTTGTGATTTTATGAAAATTCATAAGGAATATTTTATAACACTGTCTTTTTGCATTATTAAATCCCATTACTTCTCATGAAATGAAGAAAGTCCCAAACAGGTCCACTGTGGCAATTCATTTAACCTGCCAAGCAAGTGTGTTCCAAATTTCAGTAACATTAAAAGCTACGCTGCAAAGTAATAACAGCTTATTCTACCTGACCTCCCTCAGAAATCTAAGATAGAACTAGGTCTTAAATATGTACAACATGGCAGATGTCAAGCCTCATGAATACATATAAATATTCATCAACTTATGGAATTTTTAGCTACCCACTGAGAGTGTTTACATTTGAACGAGAAAATTAAAGCTTTCAACCCACACGCTTAAAACATAATTTATAATTTGAAAAATAATTATCACATGATAAAAGCTTTATGGTTATTAACATATTCATCTCTGTGGGACAATTTAATATTCTCATAGCAATGAAAAGTTATGGGTTTTTTTTTCTAAATAAAGCTAGAAAAGGTGTCAAGGAGAAAGATCCCTAAACTTTGAAAGGAGTTTTCAGGTGATTGTAAGGGTTTGGGTTTTGTTTTGGGTTTGGTGGGGTTTTTTTTCCTGATATTTCAGAGGCTTTTGAAAGAGAGTTTTAAGAAGAAATTAAGCTAAGCTGAGAGTCAGCATCCCTAAAATCTCTTCATGTGTCAATTATAGTATTCACTATGGTATTTAATACAAGCAAAAAAGAGTCATAGTCCATACCTACCAAACAGATATCTTTCTGACTGCTTTAGGGTCTGAGATGATTGAAGATTTTGAAGATGAAGTTTATGTTCTGAAATTATTGAAGATTAAATTTATGTTCTGAACTTAAAACTATCTGGTGGCACAAATTCTTAGGGCCAGGGAACCATAATTGTAGTTAGTTTGTTTGGTTTAGATATTCCTTTTGTTTATACCTACTCTGTTTTAATGTGTTTTACCTATTTGCAAATTGCAATTGAGTTTAAAGGCACTGAAATGTAACATTATCTTTCGTGGAACAGTCTCTTGCACAGTTTAGACCTAAGTCACCTAAGGCCCTAAAATGATACCTGAACACAGGATGGGTTAAAGCATAGGGGTTTTTTCTTAGATTATTCAATTTGTTGGTTTTAACAGGATTCCATTTAATACCCTCCCTGGGGAGATATGATATAATGTTTCTGAGTCACTCTATCTGCTGCCTTATCCCAGAAACAAATTCCAGCACATCATCCCAGTTAGGACTGTACATCACCACTAGAGTTTTAACAGTACTGCATATGTATATGCACTAGCTTCCCCAAGTTCTTCTCCACGCTGGACTGGCAACAGATTCAGTTTCTTCCCTCTAAAGGATTTTAATTTTGTCTGTCTCGGGGACAGGGGGAACTGACAGCAGTAGAAAGCAGCCCTATTTCACCAAAACTACTGAAGCAAGGCTAAAACAGCAAACCCCTGCAGCTTCAAAGCAGATTTTACATGCTATAGTGCCTAAGCAAAGACCTTTGCCTAATTAACTGCAAAATGAATGCTGAAGTTTAGATCCCTGTGCTGTTCAATCCTTAAATCATGACAAATATCACACAGAAAGCAGAGACAATCGCAGGAATTCCACCTAATATAGCCAGAGCTAGGAGTTCTCAAACCTTCAAAGAGCTGCCTTCTGTGCCAATGGGTACATTTTTAACCACGGGGTCATAATCTAACCTTGTCCAGGCTTCATAGTGAGTCTCAGGAATGCATGTTCCCTACTGCACCAGGATTAAAAAGCAGTCTCTCTCTGATTTGCGTATTTTTCTCCTAAGCATTCATTTCAGATTTTCTTTACATTTATGTGCACAATTACCTTTGTAAGAAATATACATAAATTTGAAAAGCAAACAACAAGAACAAAACCACAAAACAGTAGAAGGGACAGTGACCTGTGAGTGCTGAAAAATGTCTTCCAAATATAGAGAAGAGCCAACAGATGAAGCTCTATAGCAAAGTATTTCTGTTTAAACTTAGCCTGTCGCATAAAACAATCTTCCAGTAAAGTCCTTTTCAGACTGAGAAGACTTACTGGATCACAGTTACTTTGGGAGATGTCCAGCCCTTTTTAATCTGTTGTTCTTCCAAAGGCTTTGGAAACATGCCCACTCTTCAAAACAGAGTTATTCTCAGAGAGACAAACAGTTTATCTATTTATCCATCCTGCAGCAATGAAATCTCCGAGCACAAAGGAATGTATCGTTCTTGCTGTATGACTGGCATGTTAAAAGGATTTTGAAGGGGAATATGCCAAAACATATCATACTTTTAACTGATACATGTCAGTTGCAGAATATATTTAAGGGTTCAGTGGCACCAACAGAACCAAATCTAATGCTGCAGGACAGAGAAGGGACACAGATTTTTACCTGTAGGCAACATAAGATAATTTTAGATGAGACTAAGAAAATGACCCATTTAGAAGAAGCCTTTTACATAAGGAAATTCTTGGACCGCTTAAAGACAAGTGAGATGCGTTTGATTTGGGATCTGAAACCTATTCCCACCACTGAAAAATTAACTGAGACATTTTCTTTTTCCCTGAAACTTTTACTGTGGGCTGACACACATTGCTATGCTAAACTGAATGTGGACCAGTACTAATGGCTATCAGTAAGTATCAATGAGCAAAGTCAGTGTACACCTAGCATGTATACATCTGTCGCAGGTCTCTATCTTGTCTTGTAAGTGCAGTTCTTTTTACATGGTTAGCTCCTTTCACATAGCCTAGTGGTTCTAATTCTCTCAAGAATCACTTGACACTAGTCAAAACACTTCTTTTATCATATTATGAATGAAATCTATGATTACATATTATTTCTGCTAAATGTTTAAATGACTTTCTGATGTTAGTATGAAACCCAAACTCATTATAATGATAAATGCACTGTGTAATCACAGTTTTCAGGCTATTTCCAAATACATGTGTATATTTTGTACTCATATTTCAAATGTAGAACAAACAAATGGAAACAGAAAAAGAGTGATACATGAGAATGGTCTAAAGGAAGTTTGCTTCACAAAACACTTTAAAATCTTCTATGAAGTTGTATTTATATGTATAAGACATCTTATCCTATGTTAATGGTGAAAACTTGTGAATAAGTAATATGTGGATTTGAAGAGGATCTTTCTGAAATAATAACAGAATAACAGAAATATACCTAGAATATAAATTAGAAAACCCTCTATTTGCTTCTACTCTTCATCTTCAGCTCAAGGCCAAAACAGAATTTCTGTTATCCAGATCATTAGAGCTATACGGTAAATCTGGTACCCTGTGGACCATGCATTTAATAATAAGTATTTGACCTCCAAGGATGAAAGATAACCCTGCCACCTTTGGACAGAGATTAACCAACTGGAATTATAATAAAGAAAAGAGAGCAAGCAACTTAGTCTTTTATGTAATATCTTGAATACTCGCTTCTTAACATACCAAGCAGTATTTGATGGACATGCTGGGAATATCTATGATGACATACAGACTGAACTATTGTAAGGGAATGCTACAGCCTCTCCAGGGTAGCAGGGGGTTGTATGCCCTTGGGCAGGTAGGTGATCTCAAGCTGAGTGGCACAACTGTAAGGTGAAGTTGAAAAGCTGCAAGATGAAGGGGAGTGGCTTAGGAGCATTAGGGAGGCTGAAATGGAGATAGACTGGTGGAGCCAGGCTCTGCCTTGCCTGCAATGGAAATGGGAGCATTTGCCGCATAGCACGCAAGAATGAGGGGCCCCTGTACCATCCCTGAGGCAGGCACACTGGGAGACACATGAAGAAAAAAAGAGTCCCCTGCCCTCCTGACACCAGGCTAGCAATAAAAAGAAGATCAGGGAGGGTGGAAGCAGGTTCCTGCTTGGAGTAGCGGGCATCCCCTTCCCTTCCTACACCCCTGCCTCAGATACATTTACATAATGGGTATGAGGGTCTGGAGGTAGAGGGGAATGAAGATGGAGGCATGGATCCATCCAGTGACTCACCCAGGGCTTGTCACTTAGCCCCACACCTTGAGAAGAAGACTCCACAACTTGTCTGGGCAGCCTGTTCCAGACTTTTGTCACCTCACAGTGGAAGTTTTTCCTTATGCTCACGTGGAACCTCCTATGCTTCAGCTTTCACCCATTGTCCCATGTCCTGCCCCTGCACATCCCTGAGAAGAGCCTGGTGCCATCCTCCTGACATTCACCCTTCACATATTCATAAACATGGATGAGGTCACCTCTCAATCTCCTATTCTCCAAGCTAAAATGAGCCTGAACTGAAGAAAGCAATATGTTGTATGGGCAACTGTGTAACTCGAAGTTCTGAGCCATACAAAAGGGAATCATCTAAAGTGACAGCAAGAGTATATAGCACATTTTAGTCAGAACTACAATTTTTATAAAATATTGATCTGAGTTCCTTCTAGCATAAGGCTGCTGCAATCCTCCTCAGTTCAGATGTTGGGTCTCTGAAGTACAACTATGAAACAACCCTTTGGGATTTGTTTTATGAAAGCAAAAGCCCACAGATTCATTAACATATATGCATGTACACATGCACATATAAATATTTGCATGCACTCAAATTTGGTGTCTAACCCTATAATCCTAATAGCTACATAAAGCAAAGGTAACTCCAAAAACCTACAGTCAACTAAATATAGTTGAAATTCTGTTATAATTGTTTATATTGATGCAAAGCAGTCAAGAAGACAATTTGACTTTACCCCACTCAGCTTTCAGCTGAACTATTTGCTGTGCCAGACTTAGATAAACTAATTGAGAGACTTGATAATATATTTTCCAGCACAGGCAACATAGTTTCAGGAGACATTTGCTGTTGCATAATAATCTGATTTTCAGTGTTTCTTAGACACCTTTATAACAGCATTTTATTTTAAAAACATAAACAAAATATTAAATAAAATCTGAAGCTGTGTGATGAATATTGAGAGTCCAGTGCAGAGCCACAAGGGTGATTAAGGGAGTGGAACATGTTCCATACGAGGAGAGACTGAGGGAGCTGGGGCTCTTTAGCTTGGAGAAGAGGAGACTGAGAGGTGACCTCATCAATGTTTATAAATATGTAAAGGGTGAGTCCCAAGAGGATGGAGCCAGGCTTGCTTGGTGCTGCTCAGTGACAGGACAAGGGGCAATGTGTGGAAGTTGAGGCACAGGAAGTTTCATGTAAATATGAGGGAAAAAAATTCACTGTGAGGGTGTCAGAACACTGGAACAGGCTGCCCAGGGAGGTTGTGGAGTCTCCCTCTCTGGAGATATTCAAACCTCACCTGGATGTATTCCTGTGTAATCTGATGTAGGTGATCCTGCTCTGGCAGAGGGGTTGGACTAGATGATCTTTTGAGGTCCCTTCCAGCCCCCGAAGTTTTGTGATTCTGTGATATATCTGCAGTTAAAATCAAAATTTTGCTGGAAAGCTGACTTTTTCTTCACTTTCTATTCCAATTACTTCATAGGGCTAGATTTTATATTTTTACTTTTGCTTCATTACAAAATATGCCCTCAGCAAAGTTAAAACTGAATTCTGGCTTAATCTATTTGTTGACATGAACATTTTCTAGTATTTTTTTTCCCACACCAGATCATTATAGAAAAAAAGAAAATAAATGAAGAGAAGCAGACACAATTTATGTAAATTTTAGTGGTATTTGAAGACTAATTTGAAAAATTTCTTAAAAAGCTAAGATTTTGAACAGATGTGGAAAACTCTGTACTTGTTTGCTGACAAATGAAACGAGAACCATAACATTGCCTTCCAAAAAACCCAAAACATCAACACAACCTGAACACATATGCAGATGACAGCTGTTGCAATATTCAAACTGAAATAAGCAATAAAATATTGAATGAACTATACTGGATGTGGCACTTGGTGCCATGGTCTAGTCGTGAGGTTTGTGGTTACAGGTTGGACTCGATGATCTTCGAGGTCTCTTCCAACCTTGGTAATACTGTACTGTAACATAGAGGAGTTTATAGACATTGTGGTTTCCAAAGAACGTATAACTTAAAGTTTCTTGTATTTGTGGGTTTGAATCACAGTTATAATTGCAAATTGTGACACAGTTGTCAATAATTAGCATCTACACAGGGGAATGTTGGGTTTTGGGGTTTTTTTCTGAGGAATATAACACAGCACTGTTATTTAATTCAGAGTTTGGGGAAGGTTAACACACCATGAAGCCTCAGTCTTTCCTCGAACTTGTACTCATTACCATTCACTTTTATTTTATTGTACAGTGCTCCTCTCATAAAACCAGTATTAGTCATTCCCATTCATTTTGAAATAACTGCACAACTGTCAGATAAAATTCACACATCATGTAACAATGCCCAGACATTTGTTGCCATTATTGCAATCCTCAGGTCTGGTAATTCAATTCAGAATGCAACTATGTGTAGCAGCGCTAAACCGTTGTGAACATATGTATTATGACTGTACTGGCCATTATCTCTCAGACCACAGAAAAGTGACATATTTAAAGATCAGGCTCATACAATAAAGAACACACTAGGTACCATATTTAGTATTTTATCCTTAGAAAAACTACTGCCTATGGTTAATAATTAAAAAAATTACTATAATACTCTTTGTCAGTGATAGAGTTACATATTACTTTCATGTGATAAATTAATCATTAATTTATATTAAAAATAAAAGAAGACTAAGCTTAGAGAACTGTTTTCTAAGACAATTCTCCACTTTATTTGATGAAAAGGTCTACTGATGTCTTCATTCTGTTGTGTTACACACATGCAGGGAAAATAATGAGTCAGCACAGTTAATTCTTTACTAGTTTATCACCAAGCACCAAAAATAACTATTGGCTACATTAGACAAAGTATCAGGAAAAACAGCTTTGAAAAAATATCTAACATCTTGATGAAGTTCTGGACTTCTGTACTTTGTGAAACAAGCTCATTGGCATGCAATTCATGCTACTATTTTTTGGCAGTTTATTTGCAATGAGAACTGGGAATCCAGAATCACTGAATAGCTAGTCAATTTTTAAACTGCAAAGCTGAATTAAATGAAATCTTCTTCATCCACCAAGTGCTCCCATAGGCTTCAGCTCTTGCCTCTGAGACTATAAATCTCATATGCCTCCCACCATGACTCTCTACCTGGAATATGACCTCACAGGTGCCCTGCTGTTTCCTCAAATGAAAGGTGCCAGACAATGTTGTTAACTTACTCCACTCTGTAATTCACAGTCCTAAAGTCATTCCCAGTCTGATCTCTTCCCTCTGTTCAAAACTTTCTCTCTTGTGTCTGCCAAATTCTTCCTTCTCAGTCCTATAATCTGGTCCACACCTTATGGTTTATATGCTTGTGGATATATTTGTGTTCTGAAGAGGCTCACAAGCCCCTCCTGAAAAATATGGGCAGTCTGGACACTCAAGTGTATCCCTCTGTAAATTGTATCCCTCTGACAATAAAATGGGACATTTTTGCACTTCTGTAGCTAGAGGAGAGCAAGCAAACAGGAGGAGATTAAGGGAGACACTGTTATAATTATTGCCTGTCATACAGAGTGGGATACCTGTGTCAGTGGCAGATATCTCTGAGGTTTGGATTTGAAATCTGCCAGAAGTTCTGCACTAGAAATTGATGCTGTCCTATCACAATGGTGGTGTAGCTGCCAAAAATATTTATTTTTTAACAGCATCTCTGAACAATGTGGATTCTGACAGTCGTTAAAAAATAAAACCAAACACATAAACAAAACCCAAAATCAAAATGAAAGCAAACCACCACATGAAAAACAAAGGAAACATTTCTTTTGTTTGAATTCATGACTGGAGGCAAGTTTTTTCACCATTGCATAATCACAGAATGGTAAGTGTTGGAAGGAACCTCTGTAGATCATACAGTCCAACCCTGCTGCTAAAGCCAGCTCACCTAGAGGAGGTTGTACAGGCACACATCCGAGCAGGTTTTGAATATCTCCAGATAAGAAGACTCCAAAACTGCTATAGGCAGTCTTTATTATAAACATAAAATGTTGACATCTAATTTTTTGTTTCATTGCATGCTCAGCAATTGAGGAAATCCACTACTGCTGGAGCAGGAACAGGTGACAAAAGGAAAACTGCTGTTCTCCTGAAAGCATTATAAATGAATGAGTCAGGAATGACAGAAAAGATCACAGTAGATTCAGACCAGAAAAGAACTGACATTACAATGACAAAGTGGTTTCATTCTCTATAACTTAGGAATAAACGCAACAAGTTTCAACAACTAAACTAGGCCAGCTCTGTATGGAAGTGATGTACTACCACAGAAGTGTGCAAGATTATATTCTAAGTTATCAGTTCCTGTGCTCTAAACAGGCCCTGTCAGTCCTTCAGTTTCCCCACGGAGGGCTTTATGTTTTTCTACAAATGAAAGAACATAGTTCAATCCTTCTTTCCTCCAAAAATAAATCCTCCAGCCTCAACAAAAAGTGTGTGGTTATTCTAAGAAAATGAAGTAACACGAGGCCTTTATCACAATCCCAAAGGCACCTCAAAGATTTCTTATGAGGCCAAGAAGGAGGGAAAGAAACTTACTGCTTTTTAAATTGCAATGAGAAGAGAGAGAGAGGAAATATTTTCAAGCATGAAACTGAATTGGTTGGGTTTTACAACAAAATAAATATATAACTGTGAAGATCAGGAGGGGGGAATATCAGTGATTCATACACATTAGGACACAAGGTTAGAAGAAAAACTTCAGATCAGTCTCTGTAATAGATATGGACAAACTACTCAGTGGGGGAATAAAATTGGAAAGGTTATCTTCCTAGGTGTGACATTGAGGCTAAAAGCTCTGAAGGACAAGTGAAGGTAGGAAAGCAAAATTGAATGCTTTGATCATTTTATTTCTCACTAGAGGGGGAGTTTCATAGATATATATATATATTTTTAAGACAACAGTGTTTGGTGCCACATTATGGTACATCGATGTTGAAATTAAAACAGTGTCAGTATGCAATTAATGTAAACATATTTGCTTTTGTTATAGAAAAAAACCCACATTCCACTTTAAACTACATTTTAGGGATCAGCCAAGCTTATGACAAAATTCTTAAGGCAGTCATAAAATAACAAAAGCTGTGAAGCAGTGAAACAATCCAATTTACAGTATAGTTAAATAATATTGACAGAAACATCACTGCAATAGAGCTGTCAAAAATCTCTGTCCTAAGCAGGTGGATTAGGGGTTTAGCAAGTATGGAATATATTCCAAACACAAACACCAATTTATCAGATTCTGACAACACTGAGTCTGCAGAAAATGCTATGATGAGCAGCCAAAGCCCAAAATGAGGAAATAAGAAGCAGAGGTGAGCACTGAGGAGAAGGACAAAAACAGAGAGTAAGGTCCAGTTAAATGCTAATTGGTTCAAAAAAACCCATTAGGCAATAGCCATTATCAGAGACAAATATGAGAAGAGGAAAATTGTTTTCTGTCACCATGGAGATTCCATGGTAATATATGGTAATAAAGTAAATTATATGCCCATTAAAGTTTGAGCTGTTGAAAAATCAGTTTCATGTGCATGCTAGCTTACGTTTAGCATGTTTAACTGGGAAATTAATCCCAGTTAAATAGTCAGAAAAACAAGCAGCTCTTTGGGAGTTTATAGAAAATAGGTTAACTTTTGACAGTTGATCTGCAAGGATATCCAGCTGAAATTTGAATCTCCCTCATATTTGGTTACCTTATTACTGAGACATCCTATGTAATAAGAATCAGTACAAAAGCACCTTGAAAGTCTTCCACCTAGCTGGGTCTGTCTTATCTTAGTTGAACATTTTTTTTACTAGAATTAATTGCACATGCATATTTTTTAAAGTGAAATATTGTGTGAAGCCATTTCAGGATTTCTTTTTTTTTTTTTTTAGCAAAGTGTTTTAATCAGGGCTACAAGAAACCATTCCTGCCTCTCTCTCTGATAAGTATATGCAAACATGCAGAACATCAAGATTAAAGATATTGAATTAATTGAAGGAGAGTGCTCTAAAATGGGAATAATTCTTGAATCAGATAGAGGAATTCCATGAGTCCCCTCTGGAGACTCAGGACACTTTTCAGAACTAAACATGATTTTCACATCTTTTCTCAATGAAATATTTAGCGAATTTCTGTGTTTCTGGAAACATTAGCAATTGGGGGGAAAAAATGAAGTATCTTATTTGTGTGAAAGAAGTTTGCAGAAACTATTTTGCAGTCTTTTTCTTATATTTAGATCTTAATGACAAAGTTATATCATATATGTTGTCAAAAGGGAGATGGATAAAGGCCCTTTTTTATGCTGAATTTACAGTGTTAACAGTATCAGAGAGGTACTTCTGGAATGAGGGAGGCCTCCTGCCATGCAGTGTAATAATCAAGTGGTATAATCAGCATAATCTGAAGTCAGCAGAACGCAAGATACTCTTTTTTTTCCCTCGGGCCTTAGCTATGGTGGCACTGACGAATGGACAGTTCTTTTTAGACTATCTTTCTCAATATTTGCCTTTGCCATTCCAATCTTAGAACTGAATAAACACTATCTAAAATGGAAGAAAACTTACAGAAAAGGAAAAGGACAGAGATGACCAATGTAGGCAGTAGACATTAAATAACACCTCTCTGAGTGGAACTGAGGACTGGGAAGTCAGTTCATCAGACTGAACAAACTGAACGAGTCATCCAAAGACCAATGAAAGACCTATTAATCCAGGCTACAGCCAAAGAATCTGCGCAAGAGTTCTGTCTAGTCTTCTATCTGATGGATGGAAAAGACAGTTATGGAAAATAGGATTAGGAATCATCATCTGTGCATATATTGTTGACTGCACTGCAGATGTTTCTGAACAGCAGATGCCCACTCATAGGCTATGTTTGTGAGACCCATAACTCTAAATTATGCAGCACACATTCCAAACCAATTAAGGGCAGAATAAGGCTTCAAGCCATATCAATAATCCAAGTCAATGTTTACATAATTTTTAGGAGTCTGGACTTAAAAAGTACAAAATTACAATGGAAAATTATAGTAAAATGAGTAAAGAAATACTCAGGGCCTGGCTAATCAGATCTACAAGGCAAGTTGGGAAAAGCCCATCTGAAGTAATAGCCTTCCTGATCAGTGACAGGGATTTAACTGGAATTTGAAAGCAAAGTGCATGCCACACTGAAGAATAAGGCTCAAAACAGGTAAAAATTTGAAGTGGTTGATTCCATTATACAAGATAACATAAACATGGGTATTAGTATCCAGTATGATTTTCCATTAATGTATACTCATTAATAGATACACATTAGTATCCATTAATGCATGCTCATTAATAGTCATTATTACCTGTTCATATAAATTAGGGAATACAAATACATATATATAATGTGTACCTTCAGCAAGTTTGCTGACAATACTAAAGTGGGCAGGTGGCTGATGACACCTGAAATCTGTGCTGCCATCCAATGACATATAGACAGCTGGGTGAAGGTGAACCTCGTGAAGTTCAATAGTAACAAATGTAGAGCCCTACATCTGGGTAAGAATAACACCAGGTATCATTACAGGCCTGGGGTCATTCCAGAAAGAGAAAGACCTTGGGGTCTTAATGGATAGCAAGTTACCCATGGGACAGCAATGTGCCTTTATGGCCAAGAGGGCCAATGGTAGCCTAGGGTGCATCAATAAAAGTGGGGGCAGCAGATCTAGGGACATTTTCCTCCCACTCTATTCTGCCCTAGAGAGACCACACCTGGAATACTGTGTCCTGTTTTGGGCTCTCCAGTTCAAGAGAGATTGGAGTCTGCTGGAGAGAGTCCAACAGAGAGCTAAGAGGATGATTGTGGGACTTTCCTATAAAGAAAGACTGAAAGACCTGGGGCTGTTTAGTCTGGAGATGAGAAGGCTGAGAGAGAATCTAATTAACATGTAGAAATATCTGAGAGGTGGGTGTCAGGATGAAGGCGATGGTCTCTTTTTGGTGGTGTGCACTGAAAGAACAATGGGTACAAACTGGAACACAGGAGGTCCCACCTCAACATGGGGAGAAACTCCTTTATGGTGAGGGTGAAGGAGCAGGGGAACAGGCTATCTAGAGGTGCTGTGGAGTCTCCTTCACTGGCGCCCCTTCAAAACCCACCTGGATCCATTCTTGTGTGACCTGTCCTAGGTAATCATGATTTGGCAGGGGTGTTGGATTAGATTAGAGTGAAAGATGAATTAAACTTTTGCTGGTGAAGCATATTTCACATTCCTCCTTACCATCTGCAGAATGGACAATATGTTTTAGCAGTTAAGAACTTTGACCCACTAAAGCAAAATCAGGTGTATTTTGTACCCCTACACATGTTAAAGAATCAAACCTTGTGGAAACATTTTTTTTTTTTTTCTGAAGCTTGGCACAAGCAGAGAAAATACCCATTTGTGAAGTGACAGATGATAAATTGACTAAGCTTTTTACAGTTCAATAGATATTTTATTGGGCATCTGTTATTCTTCTCTGATCTTTGTCTTTCTGAAGCTGCAACAATGAAAGAGGAAGTTTTGTTAGAATAGAATAGAATAGAATAGAATAGAATAGAATAGAATAGAATAGAATAGAATAGAATAGAATAGAATAGAATAGAATAGATCAGGTTGGAAGAGACCTTCAAGATCATCATGTCCAACCTATCATCCAACACCAACTAAGCAACTAAACCATGCAACCTAGCACCCTATCAAGTCTCCTCCCGAGCACCTCCAGTGACGGCGACTCCACCACCTCCCGGGCAGCCCATTCCAACGGGCAATCACTCTCTCTGTATAGAACTTCCTCCTAACCTCCAGTCTAAACCTCCCCTGGTGCAGCCTGAGACTGTGTCCTCTTGCTCTGGTGCCGGTTGCCTGGGAGAAGAGACCAACCTCTGCCTGTCTACAACCTCCCTTCAGGTAGTTGTAGAGAGCAAATGTATTATTAGTTATTGTTGCTATTATTATTAGCTATTATTATTAGTTATAGTTATTATTAGTTATAATTATTATTAGTTATAGTTATTATTAGTTATTGTTATAGTTATTATTAGTTATTGTTGTTGTTATTATTGTGTTGAATGCCAGCAGTTCTTACAATTCAACTTCAAGGTTAGTGAGGAACTAATACATCACTTGTTTTGGCTGGCTTTTTTCTATCATCCTCTGTTAATAGGACCAAAGAGATAACCAGATGGCATAATGGTATCCAGAAAACATGCTGCAAAAACATGCTACAAAGTGATCAATCCTGTGAACACATTCAGAGGGGCTTCATAGCCCTGGCAGTATTTTTCAGAGATACTCATAAGATTGAGGTGGAAGGTAACCTTCCTGCTGTCTCCTAGTATCTCCTGCTGTCCTCAAGCAGAGAAGCTTGACAAGATAGACCTTTAATTGTCGGGATTTTTTGGAAAACTCCAAGAGTTTTAATGGAATGTATTAGAAAGTAAAGCTCAGGGGAGTCCTGTCTAAATCACATAGCAGCTAACTCCCTGACTGTTGCTTTTTTAAACTCTGCTTATTTGCTCAAACAACAGGTCATTTGTGGCCTGACACAAAGATTTCCTTCTAGAATTCAGAAGGATCAATTGCATAAAAAGTATCAAATAATCAAGGCATATTCTGATATCAGTGAAGTCCTCTCCGAGGACTCTCCAAGGACTCTCCACTGTCATTTTCAAGATGGTCCCAGTGAAACTTTAAAAGCAAGCTACAGTTTGTGGTCATGAGACGTAAGGTGATAAGATGTGCTTTATGAGGGAATAAAATCAAATGATTAAAATAAAGGAACTTCAGCATGCAACAATGCTATTTAGTCCCCCTCATGGAAAACTTGCTTCAGGTCAATGAGCCTGAATTTTTAAATAAAGTACATAATTAGATTTATCTTTTGCTCAGTTTCTCTTCTCCCCTTAAAAGACATCAGAGAGTTGCCTCTGGACAGCTGGTGAAGTTACAGGACTCAGACAAGCACTTCCCAGGTTACAACTTGGCTGCAACAGAACAGGACATGAAAAATAAATGAATATAGGAAAATGCAGAACATGACTTCTGTGAAGACTGGTGTACTCCTCTCTTCAGAAAGTCTTTTCTTCCAAATAATAGAGCTTAAAACATGATTTTACGTTATTTTTATAATTTAACATGCATTTAACAAGCTTATTATTTTGTAATTAAAAAATGTGAATATACTTTTGGTAGTGCTTCTTGTAAATTAACAGTCAGTGAGAGTTGATTGGAGTTGTGCCATTATCCAAGCCCACAGTTTTCATGAATTTAAGTTGATTATTGCTGACTCATCGGAGTGGGTCTGTCCCATTAGAACTAAATGAAATTGGAGTTACTGCTAAATTAGTTTGAGAGTACTTTGTTCTCTGTTCATATTTGAACTGTCAATTTCTTTTGTCAGGACCTCACAGTGGAAAGGCTCAAGATATTACTTAGAATAAATATTTAAGCTATAGCTTTGAGAAAAGAATGGGGAAGTTTAAACACATGAAGATGAAACCTGTTATTCCTGAATCAGTGTTACATATGCTTCATCAAAGGCATTTTAACTCCAAAAGAAATGGGCACTGGTTGATGTCAAAAGCAAAAATCAAAGTTGGGAGTTAAATCACTGGACAAATGATTTTACTGTCTGTTTTGAATCCCAGATCTCAGAATGTAATGAACGTAAATGGATAGAGCATTTATTTAGTATATGGCAACCTTTTGTTGCATATTTTAACGTGGGAAGTACATTCAGAGAATACACTAATGAATGTAGCATGACATTTCCATGACAGAACCATGTCATTTCTTACTGATCAGCTATCACCCTAATTTGGTATCATTCTAACAATCTTTAGGTGGTGCCATGGTTTAGTCATGAGGTCTGTGGTGACAGGTTGGACTTGGTGATCTTTGAGGTCTCTTCCAACCTTGGTGATGCTGTGTGTTTCTTGTATGTCTGCATACGTCTTTAAACAGACTGTGCCCCACCTATTTACCAGGAATTTATTCCCTTCTGTCCATCAAAATATTGAAGCTACAGGTTTAATATTTTATTAACAAATAAATCTATTGAAGCCACTTTTCATTCTACTTTAAACATTTAAATTAATTTTGAATCCACAGAAAACACTTCTGGTTTAGATAATGAAATTAGTTTTGCTAAATCAATATCTTTTACTTTATGTTTCACTCCAAGTTTAGAGAAAAAAATCCTTATAGATATTGCTGGAAACACTTTGCTATTTTGATACCCTCTAGTGAACTAAAAAATCCATTATTTGTTCAGCACTTTTCCTCAGATATGTTTGGGTTTTTTGGGTTTTTTTTCCACAGGTATTTGTATTGGCTTCTAACCGGAGACCACAGGAGGGCAGAAAGTTAAGATTCTGTTCTACTTGGTCTGATGGTTGCTTAAAATCAGCTGCCACTGCTTTAGGTTCAGGTTCTTGAAATGGAGTCATATCAGATGTGTTGGAGAATTAAGAAAGCTGACAGTCTTCCCAATTAATTGTGCTACTTGAGGGTCCCACACACAAAGGTTGCCCCCAAACAAAGACTGTTAGTCTTCAAACAGAAGTTTCTCATTCTCTCAGAAGTCAGCATTTCATTGGAGATATTGAATACTGACACATAATATTGACAAGAATCCAAAAGCTGTATCCTATAATAGCATTAAAACAAATTGTGTGCCTTGCTGTCTAGTTTCATCTGTCATTCGATTATCCTTCAGGAGTCTACCAGAAAGGAAAGCTAAAAGAGAATTCTGTAGACAGTCATAAGGAACAGATTTTCAGAGAAAAATAAATGTAAATGGACAAGAGGAAAATACAAGGAGATGAAATTAGATGAAAGACATGCAAAATTTTCATTTGCATCTTTAAAATCAGTGAATTGATCAAAATACAATTAGGGAGACTGCTGCAAAGTAACAGGTGTCAGCTGTTTGACCGGAGAACTCTACATTTCCAGAGCTGTGATTTACACAGAAGAAACAATGTAAGAAGGTTATCACAGAGGAAAATATCTGGTTTCAAAAACCCAGAGGCTGTGACTATAATGCAAAGAAAATGAATGTGGAAGTGAACCTGAGCAGTGATTAATCAAGGGCACCCACCAGGGTATTTAACACACTGTAATCTTGTTTTGTTTCATTTATGGAAGGCAGTGGAAGCATGTATCAGGTCATGCTACTCACAGTGTTATTAGCCAAGAAACTATGCATATGAAACCTGAGGAAAAGAGAAATACTTAAACCAAAATATTACATTTACGTCCTGTGCATTTTGCTTCACTTGTATTCCTAGGTAGCAGACTGCCATAAAATTAGCCTGGTGTAGGCTTACACAAAGCAAAACAGATTCCACAGAAATCTAGTTTTGATTTGATCTTGGGTTAATTTACTCTTCTCGGCACAAAGCAGTTTGCAGGTCCCTTCAACATGTTTCTGTCTTCCAGCACCCTTTGGAAAGTGGGCAAGGGAGGCAGAGGGACACTTTTATAGGGATGAATTGATACATTGAACACTTGAACTTTTAATATTGAGAATATAGAGAGTGGGATCCTTACCTTACTAAAGTTAATTTTACAAACTGTCCTTTCTCAGGCTTCAGGAACCATATTTACATATCTTTCTTAATTTTCAGGAATTTCAAGTAAAATTCCTTAAAGCTAATGAAAGATGGTTTTAAAGCTGACAACTGATTAGAAACCATGCAAGAACTTTTGTATTAACCTGTCCCATGGATGCTTGCTTTCCAATTGAAGTGAGCAGTAAATGCATCAAGATCTTATTCAAAATAACTCAGAGCAAAATTTTAGTCAGTCCATCATAAATTCTGCTGGGCAGCTGATTTGATCTCTTTAGTTCCTTTAGTCCCATTGTCAAGCACAAGATTTAAGATGAGGAATTAAGTTAAGAAGTTGTTAGTCATAAACTCAGAAACAGGGAGTGCAGAAAGATGAATCAGAGATTTGCTATCATTAAATCAGTTTATTTAATAAAAATGTAACCATCTTTAAATCTTGGTAAAGCAGGGATATTTTTTACTGCAATATCTCAAATGTATATGCATAAAGCAACTATTACTATTCCTCTAATATGGTTAGAAATATTATTTCATATGTGACCCTGGATTGTTAAACAGTCATTCTAAAAACATACAATATACTTCAAAGAGTTGCTTGATGGTAGTAGAAAATGCCAGTGCATTTCTGCTACCATTTTTACTTTATACTGTAGACCTATGATTTTCTACAAAAGCAATTTACTCTTTGCTTGATTGCTTTTCCTTATTGCAGTTTTATATCTGTAGTTTCTCTGGGAGTAAAAACCAACCTTGATTACAAAGAAAAAGCTGTGGGTCAAAAGACAGCACCACCAACATGCTTAGCGTGTAAGCCTCAGCATTTTAGGGAAAGCTTTGTTAATTCTGGCAAGCAGTCATTAAAAGCAGAGCTCTACAATGCTCAAGATAACCATATGCCTTGTATTCTGTGAAGGGAACATAATACCATAGTTTTTATCCTTTCCAATTGTGTGTGTGGCTTTTTTGTTCCTCTTTTATGGAAATGAGTGTATTTACAACATCACATTGGGCATCTTCTAATGCCAGATCTCATTCATAACAACATCCCAGGAGATCTGTCTCTCCCTTTGTTCTTTCTCTCCATAATCATTTTGTTAAATACCAGTCTTGTGAACTTTCCCTTTCTAGCAACATCTAGGCTTTCTCCAGATCCTCTGGACACTCTCCCATTTGTTAGTCCCCAGCTGGAATTGGACTCATGAGTTCTATAGCACATGTAATTCTCAAATCCAAAATATATCTCATTATGGCTTTCATATCTATTTGTTTCCTCCCTCATTTCTCTGTCTCAAAGTATAAAAATCAGCTACACAAAAAATTCAAGAATTTGTTCTTTCACTCTTTTTTATTTTTAAAATATACTCAAATATTTAAATATTGAATATATATATATATGCCTCTTTTGAGGAGTTAATTGTGTTAAGCTGTTTTGGACTGGGTATCTTACCGATTTCACCTTACGTAGAAAACTGCATCTGTGTGCATTGACTGCAAAGTGGTAAAAATGGCTACTTTTCTGATTTAATGAGGTTTTACATCCTTCTGGTTCTGATGTAAATAAAGTAGATCACAATGAAAAATGGAACATCTGAATTGGAACCAAACATGCAGTTTAGTCAGCAATGAAAGACGGTGGCACAGGAAAAACTGAGATGTGAGAAGTGGGAGGAAGGCATATCCCAGTGTAGAAACTGTACCACAGCAGCTGTCATGAGACTTCAGACTTCTAAATGGATGCAATTTTTTTATTTGTCATTTTATAGTATTCTGCTCTTAAAATGTCACATGTTTTATTCTATAACTTGCTTGTTCATTTAGACTGATGCGGCCTGAATGACTAGACATGTTAAGACAGAAATGTGAATACAGACAGCAAGTGTCAATGGGACTCCCAAAGCTTTTGAGGAGGATGCTGTTCAGGAGGGTGCTGGCCCAAAACTTATCAAGAAGATGATGGCCATCAATCATATTAAACAGTAGCCAGAGAATCACAGAGATGGTTGGAAAAAAAAAAAATCAGATAGAAAAGATATATTAAAGAAGTATGGATGGTTTTTAATAGTGAGAAGAGACCTCAGAGTTGAAGCACCAAGTATTGCTCCTCACCAGCATTGAAACCTGTCAGTTCCTGTGAAGTGCCTGTCTCCTGCTGTTGGAGGACCACGGTGGAGTGCAGCACACAGAGACCCACACCTGTGTGTGAACCTGACTCATGGCATGCTTTCTCACTGACGTGGGGATCAGTGGGGTGTTGGGAGATGCACTGATTTGCCCAAAGCTGAAGCACCCACAAAGGCAATGTGCAAGAAAGGGAGAGTGCACCCAGGGGAGTATCTGAATGTATGTGTGTAATGTATGTGTGTGACAATCAGAAATCAAGTGATTATAAAAGAATGCCAGATGTAAGCAAACAGATAATGTTTTGAAAGAATAGCTATCACATTATTCTAAGTTTAAAAAAAAACCATTTGTATTAATATTTGTTACCATGACTGAAGCTCAGACTATCACTAACACTAGAGACATCAGTATGAAGTTCTAGCTCATACATTATGAACTTTTGTGTTCTACATTAGATTGCTTGAATCACAGTCCATTAATTGTTGCTTTCACAAGACAGTTGCTTTCAAAGTGCTGTAACAATCGAATGTGTGTGGGTTTAACGGTAAGAAGAGCATGTGGGAAGCACAGTGCTGATACTAGCATGTTTGATTCTCAAAAGGGAATATGCAAACCTATAGATAGGATTTATCTTCCTTTTGCATTAATGAATGGCACGGCCAACACATACTGCAATTCTTATTGTCTCTCCATAGTCCCTGACAAGGTCAGCGCAGAGGAGCTGTGGAGTCCTGCTCCATTCATGTATAGAGCTGAAAGTACTTTACCTTTGTTGGTTCCACATAAAATAATGGATCTTACTAGCTGTGAGAGACTAAAGCTTATCTCTCCTGATGTGACTCAACAAACATAAAATCACCTTTCCTGCTTGCCCAGACAATAGCTGATGTGTATTGGGCAGAGCCACTGGAACTACCGAGGCCACCTTCGGGAATATGCATAAAACAAGATAATCTCCACCCGTCAAGTACCCCGGAAAGGGAGGATGGTGAGACAATGGATTCATCACCTGGCCCCTGATTTCCTGGGGTACAATACTTGGACACATACCTAAGGACTAAAAACTGTATAAAAGACTTGAGCAACTACTGGCTCAGTAGAAGAAAAACACAGAAGGAAAACACGGATGAAGAAAAACACAGGTGAACGACAATGCTGCTGAGAAGGAAAACATGAGAGAAGGAAAAGCCCGGGACAATGCTGCTCTGAAGAAAAACGGAAAGAAAAATGACAGAGACATAACCATGGAGCCTGGAAGAAGCAGAACCCTCTCCTAGGTTCCACCTATGGAGCTGAAGATGCTGCCCAGAGGACCACATCTCTTCTACAGCCAAAGCCTCAGCACCCTTTCTCTACAGACCCAACATCTCCTGCAGCACCTATCCTCCACAGACTCAAACTGTCTTGGAGGGGGGCGGTGAGGGATGTGGTAATATAATTCCTTTCCTCGTCACTCTCTCTCTCTCTATTTTCTCTCTCTCCCCTTCTGATCCATCCACTTTATTTATGTAATAAACAGTCTAGCTGCTGATATTTTGGCCTCCTTTGTGCCTCTCATTTCACAACATGGGAATATTCAAAAGAACTGAGGCTCTTTCCCTCTCCAGACCAAGACACTAGCTTGAGCAGTTTTTGCTTGTTTGTTTTACCTACTTCCCCTGCACAGCCAATGCTGTTCTGAGTGACACAGAGTCCATTCAGGATACACTCATGACAGTCACTTTCCCCATTCATTAAATAGATATGAGGAGTACGTGCATTTTAATCTCCCTCAAGTTTAAAAAGAGAAAAACAAACCTGCCTGCTAAGACCTTCTGGAAAAGGCTGATTAGAAGGCTAATCAGTGTGTCTGATGTGACTCTTGAACCACTCTAGCAGAACTCAGGCTGAAAAGCCTACTTGTCAAAAATCAAGTTTCGATGTTTCACCATGTAGCTATTTCCTCCTAAAAGCAAGCCAAAACATACTTTTGTGGAAAAGTTCTTAAACATCCTGAATAGAGCTCTGCATAAAATTGTTAAGCTACTGCTGACAGTCATGAAATCCAGTTGTCTCCAAGCACAGCAATAGTGGTGGGAAGGTAATTTTAATGTAAACAAACATCATGAAGCCATTAAGTTTTGAAAACAGAACAAAACAAAACAAAAACCCAAAAACAAAGCCAGCAAAAAGAAAAAAAAAAGCAAAACCAACAAAAAACCCAAACAAAACAAAACCCAAACTTTGTTGCACACTTGTTATGAAATAGAACTTTGTACCTTTCTTTCAGATCAACAATATGCATATCAGGAAATAATAGATATTGTGGATACATATTTGCCCAAAGCCACCAAGAAACTCTGTACAAAAGTGGGACACAGATGTGCTGCCTGAGGCAGTGAGGGACTTTCACTTGTCAAGATAAGAACATTTCCATGTCCAGTATACTCACTGGTTTTAGCATAATCTGCAGATGAACAAAAGAAAAATATTGAGAAGCATTAGAAATCTTCCCATTTTACATGCACAGAGTCTAAATGTATAGAATAGCATTACAAGGCTCCGCTCTTGTGAGATCCCACCTGGAGTACTGTGTCCAGTTCTGGAGCCCCTATTACAGGAAGGATCTGGACATGCTGGAACATGTCCAGAGAAGGGCCGTGATGATGATCAGAGGGCTGGAGCACCTTTCCTGTGAGGACAGACTGAGAGAGTTGGGACTTAGACGGGGCAAGAGTGGTTTCCTCCTTGAGAAGACTTGATATGGTGCTTGCTCACATGGTTTAGTTGATTAGGTGGGTTGGATAATAGGTTGGACGTGATGATCTTCCAACCTGGTCTGGTCTGGTCTATTCTATTCTATTCTATTCTATTCTATTCTATTCTATTCTATTCTATTCTAATTCTATTCTATTCTATCATATTCTATTCAGTCTGGAGAAGAGAAGGCTCTGAGGAGACCTAATTGTGGTCTTCCAGTATCTTAAGGGGGCCTACAAAAAAGCTGGGGAGGGACTTTTTAGGGTGTCAGGGAGTTATAGGACTAGGGGGAAAGGAACAAAACCAGAAATTAGTAGATTCAGGTTGGGTGTTAGAAGTTCTTCCCCATGAGGGTGCTGAGACACTGGAACAGGTTGCCAAGGGAGGTGGTGGAAGCCTCATCCCTGGAGGTTTTTAAGGCCAGGATGGATATGGCTCGGGGCAACCTGATCTAGTGTGAGGTGTCCCTGTCCATGGCAGAGGGGTTGGAACTGGATGATCCTTGAGGTCCCTTCCAACCCTAACAATTCTGTGATTCTATGATCTCAGGAGTAGCCAACACTTATAAACTCTCAAGGAATATGTAAGAGCCATTTAAAAAAATATTAGATTTTGTATACATCCCAGAGACCCCTGGCTCTGCTTAATTAGTGACATCAAGAGTTAGACCAAAAAGTTCCTGCTTTTAATCCAATCCAGAGTACATGATCTTTCTCTAGCATTCCATTAGTATCGTGTCCACTGTTAATGGAAGAAGTGGAGAGATTTGTTGAGTGCTTTGCAAACATGCAAATCTCATTAGTTGAGAAATTTAAAGAAACACTTTTATCTGTTCATGCCATGTTAATGTGTCTCCTAGATGGAAAGTCTAATCACATTTTAATTTTTACATGATGGTTCCACTTCTGGCTGCTCAAGCTGCTCAAGAACGTTTTTTGACTTCATGTCCAGTTACTGAACTTTCTGGCAAAAATATCTCATGATTTAATCTTTTGTCCTGTGCACTGAAACATAAGAATATTTCCTTTATTATAGATCCTAGGAATGCATTTAATGGCTTTGTTACCTGCTTTTTTGCAGAGAGCAAGACATATTCTAGTGTGTTTACAAAAGAAAAATCTACTATTTTGTTGTTGTATAATGAAATTTCTAAAGAGATTTAAAGCAGGAATAGCTTTTTCTGACCCAGTTAAAATAATTTAAACTGAGGTAATTTTCTTCCTGTGTATTTCTTTCAAATCATAGTAGTTTGGCACTACAAAACATTAGTGCTTGATTGTGTGAAAGATGATATTTTAAATGAACTTTTTATCCCTTTAATCAGCTTCATTTTTCATCTGGTGAGATGAATTCCTGCCACTTAATAGCTTCAAGTGGACCAGCTGCAAAAAATACTTGACTTTTCCATGAGGGCCCCAAAAAAGTAATCCAGACAGATATGCTAGTCAACAGCAAATAGGAAAAAAAAACCCTTTATGCATCATTTTGGTGATTTTTGCAATAGTGAATAATTCAAAAAGGAAAAGTTTTTCTTTAAAGAACTAAAATGTGATTAAGTTCCCAAATTCTGTGCACACTAATATTGCTTCAGTCTAAAGGAATTTATCTTTCTTCTTTTAAATAAAAAACCTGTTGCTCATGAACTGGAGGAAAGGCATATGAATCAACTCCTCATATTCCCAGTGGTAGATTTCAGAGTGCAAACCAAGCTAAAGAGCTGTAGTCAGCCTTGTTTTCTGCAGCCCCACAGTCCCAACAGTGTAAATTGTTTCCTAAAGTTCTCTTCTCTGAGTACTGTTCACTAATATTGAACAAAATGTTTATGCACATTTTTGCTGATTTCAAATGAACCATCCAGATGACACTATAATCCGATTTGTGTTATAGGACAAAATGTTAAACTGGGTAGTGATCTTATACCTATTTATATGGGCACAAATGCTATGATAAATCAGATCCTGCCTGTGAAATTTCCTATACTTATGGTAAATCATCTTGAAGTAATTACTATATAGTATGGTACATCTTTTACTCTAAATGGTCTGTTTTATCTCAGGAAGCTTTATGTCAATTTCGAGTTAAGTGATTCCTGTATAGTGTTGAACTGTTAGCTTTCTATTTGTTTATAAAGTACTTCATGATCCACTATAAAAGGTAAGATGTTATCAGATGTCTAGACAGCTCCTTTCCTGGTAAGTGTAATAACATTTAGCTGGTTGACAATTTCCAGTTTATCATAAAGTGAGAAAATGCAGGAGTCCTGAAGAAGTTTGTGAAGATGGAATCAAATGCATGAAAAAAAAAGAGGACTCTAACTCCAGAATCCATTCACACATAATCTGTAAGATTAAGTATCATATTCATCGTCTTTAAAAGTGCCTGTGAAAAGGCACTTTTAAAACTGAGTGACCAGATAACGTTAAAAAAGCAAAACCAGCTTTCTTCTTATCACACTTTGGCTGATACACGATGCACAGAATGAGTGGTTATAGTGGGAAGTCAGCTGTGAGAGTGAAGAAAACAGGTAAACAGCTCACCAGTACAGGGTCTATCTGCTACTCACTGAGCAAATTCTCTGTTACAGAAGTTAAAGCTCATGCTATTAATGACCTCCAAGGTTACATTGATACCCTTAAATGCAACTAGCCCAGGAAGCAGGGTCTACCTGAGCAATCACGTGCACATTCCCTGAAACTACCACCTTTCTTAGTAAATTGATTACTGTTTGAGCATTTTCCATGACTGAGATCGAGTCATGACAGTAAAATCAGTGCTCCAGTCAAGCGAAGAAAAAAATATTTAGAGAAGATACACAATTTTGTAAGCCTAATAAAATATTGCACTTTCTTTCTTTTCCCCACAATCCTAGGAGGAAACACAAATATCCAAAGTCAAAAAAATCAGTTCACAGTTATTTGGGGAGATAAGATGAAAAAAAGGTAATGTGTTCATGTTAAAGGGTTGAACATAAATTCAGAATGTATGGTGTGTAATCCCAGCTTTACGAAGCCATCCATAAACTTCCTGCATGACAGAACAAGTCACTTCTCTATGCTCCAATTCCAGCCATCATCTTTCACCAATTTTAGGTCATTCAGGAATGACTACTTTGTAAAGCAGACGAAACAGTACTTTCCAAGGCACTACTGGAAAATCAGTACAAATTCTTCTGCTTCTTAGATCAGAAATCAACAACTGAGAGAAAGGGGAAGTCTGAGCACCAGAAGCAAACTGAAGGGAAGAGAGAAACTGAGCAGCAGGTAACATTATGGTAGACTTATCTTACTTAGTGAAAATCAATACATCATTCATTTATAATTTAATTTCTTTAAACCAGCTTCAACCTGAACAGCTTTATAATGACTAATAAGAAGAGATATAAATCCTGCAGGCAGAGGAGAAAACTCTTGTTTGTATCCTGTTCTGAAAGTAACCCCCAAAATCATTTTCTTTGCAAGTAGGGGAACATGCCTGTCATGAGATGCCAAATATTTATTACTGGTCTGTATAAAGTTTTAAATTCAGAAGTATTTTGCAACAGTTTGTGTGGTTAGTCCAGTTATAATGATACTAACACTTATAGTCCAAATTATCTCTAAAACTCAGAATAAATATTAATATCCTCAAAATTTGTTACATACAGAAAATTTCTAGTGCTGCCTTTTGTTTGCTGTTGTATTCATACTTATTGTGCTCCCCTGGGATGCATTGCTGATGCACTCAACTGCCTTTAACAGAAGAGATGTACTGCAAGTTGTCCCCAACCAAAGTTCATGCCCTGGAGGACAGCGATTTTAATGATGGCAGTTCTTTTGCATTGCCAAGAGGAACATGCTATTGACTTTGATGGTTTCTTCCTCATCATGGGGATGTATTTTGGACTTTATTTCCTTCTTTTAGATGTTGATAAAAAGTCTATATTTTAAATACTTACTCCATTTTCTTTTAGCTGCTATAACACCTCCAGCGATGGTGACTCCACCACCTCCTCGGGCAGCCCATTCCAATGGGCAATCACTCTCTCTGTATAGAACTTCCTCCTAACCTCCAGCCTAAACCTCCCCTGGCACAGCTTGAGACTGTGTCCTCTTGTTCTGGTGCTGGCTGCTCATGGCTTTTTTTTTTTTAGTTATCTCATTCCTACACTGCTTCACACTGTGGAGGCCTCTGCTTTCACTTTCAAGGTTTCTGTTATCATACCAGGCCTGGATTTTTCTGCACTGTACCATTACGTTATAGTCAAAATATTTCCTTCTACACTAAATAATTACCCCTTATTACTTAGTGTATAAAAAATATGGCTGTATCATACAAAGAAAAGCAAAAATAAAAGAAATTTTAAAAATCAGGTAAAAAAATGTTGCAGATAAAGCAAGTAAACCAAACAAAAATACCCCAAACAACAGCAACAACAAAAGGAAAAACATCAGTACAAAAATCTGCAGCCTGTTACTAGCTATGGCAATGCTGTGTGTACTGAGCTGCAGGCTATAAGACTGAGTACTATAAGGCAAGACTTACATGAAGGAAAAAATAAAAGCAGCCTTTTCTTTCTGCTTTCAAACCAAGCAGTGTCATCACTGTATTTTGCAGAGGATCTGGTCCCGATGGTGTGTTCTGCCCAGAAAATTCTGCAGGCTGAACGCTGTCAGGGGAATTACATAAAGGAACAAATAGTTCCTAAATCCTGACTGGACTTAATGTAAGCTATATCCTGAGCCATCCAGCTCTGTCAAGATGCAGTGTCAGTTGTCAAAAATCTTCACAGTAGAAAGGAAAGCTACGGACTGTAGGCTCCCCCTCAAGGGGAGAAAGTGTCTTTGGAGCAGGCAGCAGCTAAGTACAGATTTTCTGAATTTCAGCTGTGGATACAGTTCAGAATATTGCAAGATCCCTGCTGCAGGTCTACCTGAACTGAGTTAAGAGAAAGCAATTAAGAAGAGTAATATAAGCAAGCAACATATAAAATAAAAAATTTAAAACTGCAAATGCAACATATTGTACACTTCCTTTAAAATCAAAGACATTTAAATCACTAGGCTGTGGTATATACACAGATAAGTATAGTACATGGTATGAATCAAATCTACTAAATAATCTAATAAAATTGAAGGCTGTCATATTTTTAATAACAATTTCCAGATTAAATTAGTGAATACATATTTTCAGGTATTTTGATTTAGTTTGGTTTGCATACAAAACAAGGAATGTGGAGCAATGTGTTCAGCGAGTTATATGTTCATGGTTTTTACTACACTTGCTCTTTAGTCCTCAGATATTTTAGTTCTCTTTACCCAAATGTTTCTTTTATTCTAATTCAACATCATGAAATTAAAAAGGGAAAGAGGGTAAAAAAAAAAAATCGTAATAATTTTTAAAGTTACAGAATTCTTTTGAGATCTGTGATTACAAACCAAATATGGCTGCCTGAAAGACATACATAAAAAGAAAGATAGCTATGCAGGTTTTCCCAGCTGGAAATTCACCTGTGGTATTTCCTGGGTGCTAGAAACTGCATTGCTGTAGAAATGTAGCAAAGTCATGGATGAAGAAAGACACTGAAGGAAAAAGGTTTTTCTCTGACACACATTTTGAGCATCATGAAGACAAATTTCCCACTGATTTTCATATCACAAATGAAACATATTGAACAATAAAGTGTTGATAGAACTTACTCTTTTACCAGCACCTGATACTTTAAGCACTCCAGACCTATGATAATTTACATACCTCAAGGATGTTCAAAGAATCATGATTTTTAGAGGCTCCTTTAAAAAAAAATCAGTCAGTAATTTGTCTGTAAAACAGACAACTCAGAAAAAGAAAGTTATGCAGTGGTTTGAGCTTTTAAGTTTATCCTCTTTTGAGTTTCTCAACAAATATGCAAGGTGTATGCAAAGAGACCGTCACAGAGACTTTGGACAGACAAATAATAATCCATTTAATTGTGAATAAATTTAGAAGATTGTCTTGCATCAAATTGCAGGTAAGTTTTTAGACTGGAAATGCAGAAGAATAAGCTCCCTATTTTATGGAAGTGTAGCTACTCTGAACTATAGGTATAAGTTGCCAAATCATTTCTTAATATCATCAGCCTTTACCTAGTTAAGTCACGACACATCTTTTCCTCTAGCAGGCACATTACAGTCTCAGGTTTTATGCCTCAATATCATCACACTTTTGTCTAGTTTGTTGTAAATATCTGTGAAATTCTTCCTATGCAATGGGAGAAATGTAAGCTGAATTGCTGCAGTATTCATCACAGGGATTTTAAATGCTCTCCAGGTAGAGCTCTGTAGAGCACGATTTGGCATGAAATAAACAACATGCAGCAAAAGTTATATCTGGTGCGTCTCTCAGGTGCATGATATGTAAGCTCAATTCAAATCCAAGAACCTGTGAAATGAAGTGGGAGAAAAACAAACAGCAAAAGTAAAGTTTGCTCCAGCATACTTTATTTTTTTGCAATTTCATAAAATCATAGAGTGGTTTGGGTTGGAAAAGACCTTAAAGATCATCAAGTTCCAACCCCTCTGTTATGGGCAGGGACAATTTCTGCTAGACCTTGTTGCTCAACATCCCATTCAAGTGTGGCTTTGAGGCCTGGAGCCTCCACCAGTTCTCTCTGGGGGCTGTTCCAGTGCCTCACTACCCTCATGGGAAAAAATGTCTTCCTAATGTCTAATCTAAATTTAGCTTCTTCCTGTTTGAAGCTGTTACCCCTCCTCCTGCAATTACATGCCTTTGCAGAAAGTCCCTCTCCATCTTTACTGTAGGCTCCCTTCAAACATGGGAAGGCTGCTCTAAGGTCTCCTTGGAGCCTTCTCTTCTCCAGGCTGAGCCACCCCAACCCTGTCAGCCTCTCTTCACAGGAGAGATGCTCCAGTCCTCTGATCATCTTTGTAGCTCCCCTCTGGACCTGCTCGAATAGTTCCATGCCCTTCTTGTGCTGGTAACTCCAGAGCTGGACACAGTACTCCAGGTGTGATCTCAGAGAGTGAAGGGGGAGAAACACATCCCTTGACCTGCTGACCATGCCTCTTTAAATGCAACCCATGATTTGGTATTTGTGGATATTTCCAACACAGATTCATTTTTAGCAACAGAAAACACAGGCAAAAGTGAAATTCATATGAATTTCAGTATCTCAAGTAATAAAAAATAAATAAGTGATACAGCCTAAAGTAAGGTGAAAGTTGTTTTTCAAGATGCAGACTATTTCTATAGATAATACAAAGTGAAAAATATATATATATGAAGTTTATTAAATAGTAAGAAATCAGGTTATTTGCAAAAATTCACCAAGAAGAGATAAAAAGTGACATAATCATTGAGGATAAACTAGTCAGAAACATTTATGCTTGGGGGAAATGTTACCATAAGACTGTAAATAACATTCAAGATCACAGAACAAGAAATTGAAGTTACAGAGGACATTTCACCGAGTTAATTATTGTGATGCTAAGTATAGCATAGCTATGTGTTGTTAAAAGCACTATAGATGTGAGAAATCACTTGATCAAAAATAAATTGAGGTCAAGAAAGACTGCCTATTACACAAACAATTGCTGGCATTCTCATTACTTAAGAAGAAAGCAATAATAATAGGTCATGAGCAGAAACTGAAATTAACTTAGCTGTGAAAATATCAAATACTATCTAGTTAACCTGAAAATACATTGAATTTGACTTAGAGAAAGTGCCACATGTCATACTTTTGCTGACAAAAGGAGGACTAAATTATGATATGGAAAAAAAAAGACATAAAGATGCTCAGTCCCTTAAATATGTGCTAGTCAAAGAATCTGGCAGACAGTGCTGGGAATTTAATAATCACTGGTTAAAAAAAACACACAGAACTCTGAGCCAACTGACTTAAAGCCATCATATGGGAATGGGCTGAAATACAAGAAAAAGCTTTTGAAGAAGCAAAGAGGTTAATTTAACATTCTCCATTAATCAAATATTATAACCCAACAGAAAGGCTAGTCTTAGAAAATGACACATAGGAGAATGGTCAGGGAGCCACATTAATGTGAAGAGAATGTCTAAAAGCACTTATGAGCTGTGCTGTCTTAGTTAACGAATGAGAAAATTAGCACTAGACCTTTACAAAACTAAGTAAAATCTCTTACAAGGTCTGTCAGGATAAAAAAGCAGTAGTGTCATGTCTCCTCAACTCTACTTACAGTTTACATTTCTAAAAGCATCATTTTAAATGGAAAATGTGGACCTGGCTCATCACCAAGCACAGGAGTCTGACTGAGTCAGGATCTTCTAGTTGAGCATGCGCTGTGGTCATTCCAAATAGTTGGAGGGGCAAGTTCACAACAGAAGTAGGGTAAAGAGCCTGAACCAGGAGACATTGATTAACAGCTTTGAGGTGCCAAGCTGATCTTTATCAGACCTCTGGCAAACCCTGTCCCTTTTTAGATGTCTGTCAGGATTTAATGTGTCGGCATGTTTTCCTGTCATGGCAGTTGCACCTGCACAGACACACAGCCCTGTCTACCCAACACACTTTGACCTGCAAGAAAAATCACCAAGCAATTCAGATTTGAACATATACCACTTTTATTAAGAGTGCATTTCCAAAGTCAGGCTGAACTGTTTTTACAACATCACATTTGATTTTCACATTCTTAGTGTCAGGGTTCTGCATGGACCAGCTGCTCCCCAGAGTCCTGGGGGCAGTGGTGGCTGCCTGGGGCAGCAGGTCAGGGCTTGGCTGACCATACCAATCTCAAATAAAAGCAAGCAGGGGGCTATCAGGGCATCCTTAGTCATGGGCATTAGTCACCTCCTGGAGGGTGAACTCAAGCTTGGCAGGGATGTCAGCCCACGTGGAGGGGTTAGGACCATGCCCAGTAAGGATAAACTGTGCCAGACAAAGCTCCAGGCTGGATGGGAAGGACTTTTACAGGAGGATTATGTTTGATTGTACTCACTCAGCAGTGAGTAACAGGCACATACACTGCTGTTGCATAGAGATGTCTCTGAACAAAAGCTTTTCCACAGAACTTCAAACTGTTTCTCTGAGTACTCCTAAGAAATGTCTCATCTCTGAGAGATCAGACATACCAGCTGAGCACCAAACTGCTGTTTCTGTGGGGATCCAGATGTTCAGGATAAATCTGCTTAAATCCTCAAATCTAGCAGATGTTCTCAGAGTCCAATGAATAAACAAGTATCTACGTAACAAACAGAACCTGGTTAAGTATCCGTGTGAGGATGACGACCGCTGCTCCTCTGGAAGCACAGTCGCAGAGCAGAGGAAGAGCTTCCATTACGTGACACTCTGAAGGTAGAGATGTGATTATGACACACTGGTTGACAGGTAACAAACCAATCAAAGATACATAGAATTTCAGTATTTTAGTAAAATATAGACTACCTTAATCATAGCACCTTTTGAGAATGCATGTATATAAAAAGCACAGCTCTCATTTTTTAATGACCAGATTTTTCACACTTTTATGGGAAAGAGGAGTGTAATTTCTGATACTACCTTCTATTAAATGCAGAATGATGCAATTGCAATTTGCCAGGATCTTTAGCAAAATACATGTCTTGCAAAACTTTCTTTTCTTAGAATACTTGTCAAGTAGTGGAAACAGAAAAATTAATCATAAATGCTGGCCAGGCATTGCTGATGAAAATGAAAGGAACTGGGCCTTATTCCCATCTGGCAGCAGCTTGAGACCAAGCAGTGGGATTTAAAAGCAGTCTTACAGGGATGTTAAGGAGAAGAACACAAACATTGTCACCAGTCAAAAACTGACAAGCCTGAATTTCTGTTCAAGTCTCTGAAGCAAAAATAAAGCAAGTGAGCATTATTCTACAACATATTTGCCAAGAATGTAAATGAAATCAGTGAAAAAAGTGTCATTAATATAGCAATAGCATGATAACAATTATAGTAGGAGGAAAAAGTTAAATTTTATAAAAGATCAAGTGAGACACAAATGAGAGTAAAGATGAAATGGTGATATGGACTTGAATATAGTAACATATAGTATCTGCAAATACCAGGCAGTCAGAAGGCTGGCAGATGCAAAGACAAGGAGGTCAGAGAGCACTGGAATAAGAATGAATGTGGAGGTGCCACCCCTTCACCACAGCAAAGCAGCTTGAATGTTTCATGTGTTTAATCTCATACATCCCAGGTGAGCCAGAAGCAAATAAGCTACAAAGACTAGGTCAGGACAAATAATAAAAGATGTAAAGTGTGGTTTGAGACACCTTATAAACGCACAGTATGGTGGAGTGCTAAATTCACACTTGAAAAGTGAAAGTGACGCAGAGGCAACACAAATAGAAAGTAGGAGAGAACAGAGGAAAGCTGATCCCCATCTCTCTGGAACTTACCTGCTCATGATGCTCAAACCTGAACAGAGTCTGACTACTAAGAACTTTGAAAGGCTTTCTGCTAGTTTCATGTCTCAAAAGAATCCTGTTTCCCGGTTCAGCCTTCATTATTATTATAGTTTTGTTTCATAATCTTTTAAAGATATTGTGAAGTTGTATCACAGTATCACAGTATCACCAAGGTTGGAAGAGACCTCGAAGATCATTGAGTCCAACCTGTAACCACAGACCTCATGACTAGACCATGGCACCAAGTGCCACATCCAATCCCCTCTTGAACACCTCCAGGGACAGTGACTCCACCACCTCCCCGGGCAGCACATTCCAATGGTGAATCACTCCCTCGGTGAAGAACTTTCTCCTCACCTCCAGCCTAAACTTCCCCTGTTGCAGCTTGAGACTGTGTCCCCTTGTTCTGGTGCTGGTTGCTAGAGAGAAGAGGCCAACCCCTTCCTGGCTACAACCACCTTTCAGGTAGTTCTAGAGAGCAATGAGGTCGCCCCTGAGCCTCCTCTTCTCCAGGCTAAACAGCCCCAGCTCCCTCAGCCTCTCCTCACAGGGCTTGTGCTTAAGGCCTCTCACCAGCCTTGTTGCCCTTCTCTGGACACTTTCAAGTGTCTCAATGTCCTTCTTAAACTGAGGGGTCCAGAACTGGACACAGTACTCAACATGTGGCCTAACCAAAGCAGAGTACAGGGGCTGTACTCTGTGTGTTTTGCTGTTTCTTGCAACCATTACAAATCAGGGAAAAAAGTTACTAAGACAAAGTCATGTATTTATGGTGACTGAATAACTTCTGCCACATCATCATAGATCTTCTTGTGGCATCTCTTCAAAGATACAGCATTGACAATCTCATCAGGTTGGGTGAAGAAACATGTTTGGAATTATATTGGCTACACTGACTGGCGTTGGCAAAGGGAATGCTTAGCTGCCCTTAAACTGAGCACTGAGTCTTGTATCCAAACTGCTACACCACCTCCAACAGATCCTCCCACTGCTTGTTATCCAAATTCCAAGTACAACTTTCTTTCAGTTATACACACACACAAGTCCAGAAATACTCACAGGTATGGCCTGTATCTTCATCAGTCAACATAATTATGCCATACTTAGACCGGAAGCTGAGTTAGACTTCTTGTTTGATAATAAAGAAGAAAACAAATTCCTTTCCTTCCCAGGTTTAGAATAGTAGAATCATTAGGCTGGATCACCAACTCTCAGCCCAGCATTACCATGACCACTAAGCCATGTCCTGAAATGCCCTCACTACACATTGTTTCAATACTTCCAGGATTAAATACTTCAAATTTCTGGGCAGTTTGGTTCAATACCTGTGTAGTTACTGACTAATTAAAAAGTCATCAAATTGTCAAGTCATTATCAGTTATTATGATGTTCTTCACACGTGCTGAAACAATATCCATCTACCTTCAAGGAAAAGCTGACTTCTTGGTACAGTTGACAGGACTAGACAGCTGTATTGTATTGCACTGTATTATATATTACGAAGAGTGTCCTTTATTTACTATTCAGACTAGCCAGGACTATGGAGGGAGTCAGGAGATATCCACATTTCACAAGACTGGACACTTGTATTAAAAAAAAAAAAAAAAATTATATATATATATATATATATATATATATATATATATATATATAAAAATTTGCCTTTATCTGAGTTTGCCTCATTTTCTGAGGTTTCATTTCACATCCAAAGCAGTTCAGCTAGCTTGTACCAGAACTAAGCAAAGGTTGTACCAGCCTTAAATAAGCAACGAAGAAAGCTGGCAAGGCTGGTTTTGAGCTTGACTTTTAAGTTCACTCCTTGCACTGTATTTCTAATTAGGTTCAACAGAAACTTCATTTTTTAGCAAAAAAAAAAGAAAATATTCCAACCACTGAACTTAATATGAGATGACATTATTTAATAGAAACTTCCTTGTTCATTTCCATTAGCACTTGGTTAAGCCCAAGAGCAGGCAGGATATATACATAGCCAGAGGTCAGGATAAAATGCTGAAACTGTTTCTTTCTTTGTGAATATTCATATAACAGCTTTGGAAAAAAATGTAGTGATTTCTTTGGCATATTCTACCTTATCACTAAAGACATTACAAAATATATGTCTTCAAACAGATAAGGATGAAAAACTAAATTCTAAGAAACATTCCCAGTTATCCTGTATGAGGCACTCTGAGAATATTAAAGAAAATAAATCATAAGAGCTGAGAAGTGAAAAGTTTGCCATCTGTTTAAAATTAGATGTCTTCTCCATTATACACCAAGAGAGTTTAAACTTTGAAAATTAGTAATTTTAAGTTAGTACCTTTTAGTGCAGAAGTATGCTGAAGAGGCAGAAATACATAAGCTACAATTAATCTATTTCATCTAACTACTCACATCACTGTAGCCAAGCTCAACAGAAGCTGCTAAATCCGTTTGAGCAGCTAGTACATACTGTGTCTTCTACTGCTATGGATACAAAAATGACAGCACCACCCAGACACAAGTCCTGTTGACTGTAGGGTAGGCACATTATTAGTTACAACCTACATACAAACACTCATCACCTTATTAATGACAACTGAGTTCTGATTGTGCTATACATCTAAACCAAAGACAAGAAACTGCAGGCATTGGATAGCTTACAGAAAAATTCATTTTTCAGAGGAACACTGAATCTCATGCATAATGTTTCAAATGTACCTAAGACATATTTTTGCATATTCCCAAAGCTAGAATATTCCACTTGACAAAATTTGTGGTTAATAAGTTTTTTGAGTCTGCCTGCAAGCACCTAGGTTGTCATCTTTAAGCACAGTAAGAAACACTGAAAAATCAGCAGAATTGTCCAGGGTTCACTGAGTAAATTATACTGGAGAAAATAGGCTACAGTTGTTTTTTCATATCCTAGCAACTCTCCACCAGAGGCCTTAGAAGGAAAACATAAAAAAACCCCTAGCCTCAAACATTCAGTGACTGTATCCAAACATTTCAAACTAATCTGATACAAGAATCCATTCTTTGTTATAACATTGGTATTATTTCCAAATGTTTACACAGTAGTCTCCACTTGTCAGAAGCTCTACGTGATTTTTCATAATGTAATTGAATAGAATTCCTAATGTTGGCACCAAATCAAATTTTGGGAGGGCATCTTTTAGTTTTCACTGAATCTGATGGCTTCGTGATATTCTATTAGACAGCAATAGAAAATCAAAGCAACAGTTGGAAAATTAGAGAGACACTTGTCAAAGGCTGTTAGTCAAGAAAAAAATTAGCATAGACAAAACCTGCTGTTTAAAATCACAGTCTTTGATTAACACTTAACAGTATACATCAGTGACCTCATTGGGAACCTACCCTATTTACTGAGCACGGTGAGGACACCTGAAAACATGGGCTGGAGTCAGTAACACAAGATGACTGATTCTCAAAATCCTGAGCAGGCTTCTTCTTGAGTACATAAGTGTGAACATAACACGTAATTTTAATCCCCAGGCTCTGAAGGACAGCTAAATCTGTTTCTGCTTGAAAATGACACTTTGTATATCAACAATAATCTGCAAAATTGAGATCTGCAGGAGCAAAATATAAAAATCTGATGCTGTTGAATATATGAATATCTCAAGATTTGCTTTAAGAGTAGCCCTCACATGAAAAATATTCTACAGATGATGAAGTGGTGCTGTGCCAACAGACACCAGATGGTTGTTAAATGACAGAAGAGGGTCTATCTACATTTGATAGAGTCAACAAACCAGGCTGTAGCATACTTAAAACTTAGCATGTTTCAGGTGCTAAGAACTCACTGGTAACTAAAATTTCAGACTCATCCACCTTTCAAGGTTTATTTTGCCATAACAGTTTCCTCTTTGAAACACTTTATCACTCACCTTCAAGTGATAAATGCTGCTATGCTGCCCTGTGATGAGAGGAAAAATGGAATAGTTTGGTTAGGAAAAAGTCATTCTCCATAATGAATATTATTTGCTCAGTAACTGAGGAAAAGATGATTCTACTGGTTCACATAAGGATTCTGTTTGATATTACAAGAGATAATCAGAATTTTCATGTGGTTGGTGATTAGAATAAGGCCTGACACAGAATCACAATCCTTGAGCCTCTAAAACTGCAGCACAGGGTTCCCCTGATCTCATGTTTCATGAGTTGTCAGTGAAAGAGAAATCAGAAACAATATTTTCATTATAAAGGATTTATTGCTTGCAGATATTTTTAGAGAGAAAAAAAATCAGTCTTCATTTTTGTTGTCAAAGAACATTTTATCTAATGATGTCTTAGTAGCAGGAGATACTGTCTGGGAAGATATATCTTCAGTTCTGCAAGGCATAAATTCTGGTATTTCTTACCAGTTCTTTTACACAAATAAGGACCCAATAAATAGGGGACAAAAGTCGAGGAAGGAGTTGGTCTCTTCTCTCAAGCAACCAGCACCAGAACAAGGGGACACAAGCTGCACCAGGGGAAGTTTAGGCTACAGGTGAGGAGGAAGTTCTTCACTGAGAGAGTTGTTTGCCATTGGAATGTGCTGCCCAGGGAGGTGGTAGAGTCACCATCCATGGAGGTGTTCAAGAGGGGATTGGATGTGGCACTTGGTGCCATGGTTTAGTCACAAGGCCTGTGCTGACAGGTTGGACTTGATGATCTTTGAGGTCTCTTTCAACCTTGGTGATTCTGTGATTCTGTGATTGTCCCAGTATAGGAAAATATTGGTGTTTGGCTTATTTTTCCCTCTTTCAAATCAGTAGAGGATTATAAATCCCTCCCCTTTCTCAGGATTCTGAAAACACTTTTAATTTCTATTTACTGCTGAAATATTTCTTTATCTAAATATTAGATTGTATGTCTTCTTATTTTCTGGTTATATTCTTCAGTGTTGCACTGGAGCTTAAAATACCAACTGAGGTTGACAAGCACTAGCTGAAAATCTGTGTATAGAGACAACTTTCTGATATTCCACAAATTAGTGCCTGTGTTCCACTTCAATAGATCAAAAGACTCTTAAAGATTAACTCGACCAGAGAAAACATACAAGTAATTAAACGTTTCTGCCAGAATCCTCATAAGTGAAGAGAACATTGCAACGACTAACAAGATTGTAGACAGTATAAAAAACAGAAACTGTCTTTAACTGTGGAAGACCCTAATCTCTTGTGGTTTATATCCAGATAGACTTAAAGTCCATTTTGCTTTGACTTATATGTGCAGTTTAGAAACTGGAATGTGCAAGATTGCTTCATGTATACATTATCACAGTACTACCAAGGTTGGAAGAGACCTTGAAGATCATCGAGTCCAACCTGTAACCACAGACCTCACGACTAGACCATGGCACCAAGTACAGTATCACAGTATTACCAAGGTGGGAAGAGACCTCTAAGATCATCGAGTCCAACCTGTAACCACAAACCACCTCCCTGGGAAGCCTGTTCCAGTGGTTGTGAACCCAATAGCTTCAAGTGCCACATCCAGTCCCCTCTTGAACGCCTCCAGGGACAGCGACTCAACCACCTCCCGGGCAGCCCATTCCAATGACAAATCACTCTCTCGGTGAAGAACTTTCTCCTCACCTCCAGCCTAAACTTCCCCTGGTGCAGCTTGAGACTGTGTCCCCTTGTTCTGGTGCTGGTGGCCAGAGAGAAGAGGCCAACCCCTTCCTGGCTACAACCACCCTTCAGGTAGTTGTAGAGAGCAATGAGGTCACCCCTGAGCCTCCTCTTCTCCAGGCTAAACAACCCCAGCTCCCTCAGCCTCTCCTCATAGGGCTTGTGCTCAAGGCCTCTCACCAGCCTTGTTGCCCTTCTCTGGACATGTTCAAGTGTCTCGATGTCCTTCTTAAACTGAGGAGCCCAGAACTGGACACAGTACTCAAGGTGCGGCCTAACCAAAGCAGAGTACAGGGGCACAATGACCTCCCCTGCTCCTGCTGGCCACACCATTCCTAATGCAGGCCAGAATGTGGTTGGCCTTCTTGGCCACCTGGGCACACTGCTGGCTCATGTTCAGGCAGCTGTTGATCAGCACCCCCAGGTCCCTCTCTGTTTGGCAGCTCTCCAGCCACTCCAACCCCAGCCTGTAGCTCTGCATGGGGTTGTTGTGGCCAAAGTGCAGCACCCGGCACTTGGACTTGTTGAATTCCATCCCACTGGAATGTTATTAATATTGACCGGTTTGGATATACTAATATGATGGTGAAATATAGCCTAAGAGTGCTTCTTCTCATGTTTGTACCAAAGTTAAACACCTCTTTAACCCCTTTGAGTAAAGTATTCATTCATGAGTGTATAATTTCTTGCAAATATTTCATTTGTCCTTCCTAATTTCTTGCAATTGTTTCATTTGTCCCTCATAATTTCCTACCTGTCCTGAACACAAGGAGCTTGGTAAGATTCTGCAGGGGAAACAGAATAAAGATCCCAGTTTATAACTGGTAAGAAAGAGATAATAAAGAATGAGGTCAGAACATAATTATGCCCTAAGTCTTTGGAGTGCTGTATGTGCTCTCTGTGCTTCATTTTATAACCTGCAAGTTGCAGCTACCTGACTTAGGAAATGATCTGACTCCTACTTAGTCTTATTGAGGCAACAAAACTGTTGGTTTGTTTAAAAGGTGAAGTATTTCTAAAACAGTGGAGTCCATGAGGATGCCTAACTCTTTAAAATGTAAAGCAGAAGTATCTAAATATGTATTTCATTTAAAACTTTAAGAAGTATGTTCTTGTGATGTTAACATAAATATCTTCATTTCTTGCTCTTAAATGCAGAGCTTGGTGGAAAGGCTAAATGATATTTTCATTATCTTTTAGCTGGACATCTCAAAAGCTTTGCTGTGACTTTGAAAATCTGCATATTTAGAAATATGTCACTCGTTGATGTTGGCTGAAATCACGAGAAGTGGCAATATCACATTTAATGAACATGAAGGTTGCGTGGTCCTGCACTCAGAAATGTGAAAAGGCCTTCACCTCAGCTCAAAACTAAGTACACATAATCATAGCCTTTATCACTCCATACTCCATGTCAGTACTTCCTCTGCCTCCAGCTGCACGTCCTGAGCAAGGCAGGGTGCTGGGAACACAGATGCATTCTCCATGCTCCCAGCTTATGTGTAGTATTGCACAGTGAGCAGAAGCAGCCGTTCAGAAGAACCCTGATCTGCTGCTTTGTTGCACCAAGAATCGATCACATGAAGGATAAATTAACTACCTGTATTGGTCTGAGCCTTAAATGGGGCTTAAAAGCTCAGATGGGGGCAAGGCTGAGAATCTTCTTCCCCAACAGAGAGAGAAAAAGGAAGGGAGGGGAGCAAATCCACCAAGAAATAATTTGGGTTCGGCTTGGAAGTGGAGAGTCAAAGAATTTTTCTTTAGACAGTGTGTATATACATATATATATATATATATATTTATGTAACAATGACAGGCAAGGTTCACAAGGGTAAGGAACAAGGATGGATAGGAGAAGGAAAAGAAGAGAAGGGGAAAAAAAGAGATACAGAACCAGTCCTTTGCAAAGTGTGGAAGCAGCAGGAAAGAGAGCAATGGCTGCAATTCTCCTCCCTCTTACACCCCTGCTGGACAAGGAAGGGGGAAAGTGGAACAGGCCAAGTCAGTTTCCCATGGGAGGAAACACCCTCCAGGGAGGGCAAAAAACTCTTACAAGCCCTTCCCCCCGGTCTGTTTGGTTTTTTTTCCAGGATGGGCATAACCCACCACACTACCTATGAATTGCTAAGATGAATTAACTGAATTTGTTAGATGGTCAGCCCCTAACATCAATCTGATTGAACAGCTTTTGTTGAAATTATGAAAAGAAATTAAAATTTATGTTCATAAAAGTGCATATTTCAAAATCATTCTGGTCTGAAACAAAGCAAATTTCCCTTCATACATCTTAATCTTAACTAAAATTCCAGTCCCTGGACATGAAATGATAATGTATTCTTTCTGAAGTCTTTTGCAATACATAATTGAGATGACAACTGATTCTTGTAAATAAACCATCCCTGTATATGATTTTTGATGTCTCTCCTGTTACAGTAGAATTATCAATATACATAGAATAAGAGTTTCATGAACTGTGACTTCTTCTGGTGCTTTTTATTTCAGTCTGTCTTCCAATTTGTTTTGTTTTGGTTTTGGTTTGTAACAAATAACTCTATTATTATTTGAAAAAAAAAATAAAGGGTTTATTTTTTGTGAGGATTGGGGGTTTTTGGTTGAGAGTCCTCAATTTCTTCAGCTGCTTGCAGATTTCTTCATCAGTTGCCCAATTGTAATGGTTAGTCCTATGGTTGCAGGTCACAAGTTAATACCTCAGATTAAGCAGTTGGCACAGCTAAAGCAGCACAAATCTTACCTGCAAAGCTCTAGCAGTGCACACATTACAGAGGCTACCTTATCTATATCTTCACAGGTGTAATTGCAGCAAATGTACTCCCATCCAAAGGCATGACAGAAAACAGCATGCCCAGTCACTGAGTATGCAGGCAAACACAAAGCAAATACTGATTATACCCAAAGGTGGTTCTGAAATAGACAAGTAGCAGTTACTAGTGGTACATGCCTTTGATACATATGAGCATTTGCTTTCAGTTAAATTTGACAGGTAAAAGGCAAACCTGTGTGATTATGTGCTTCACAGACCATGTCAGACAGACTTCATGTCATACAAGCTTCACATGCACTTAATGAGTCTCTCATGAGCTGATTAATACACAATATTCTAAACATTTTTATTATTTTTTATGAAATGAATATTATGGAGGAAACAAATCTAGTATAGAGGAAAAGAAGTTAAATTACAGAGAGAAAAAAAAAGGAGGGGAAAATACTCACAGAATTACAGAATGCACTGGTTTAGAAGGGACCTGTAGAGGTCATCTATTCCAACCCCCTGTAGTAAGCAGGGAAATCCCCAACTGGGTTGTGTTGCTCAGAGCCCCTAGCTTTGAATGTTTCCAGGGATGGGGGCTCTGACACTGTTCTAGACAATGAGTTCCAATGTTCCACCACCCTCAGAATAAAGAGCTGCTAATGCAGTCCCACAGCAAGAAAAACACAAGCCTTCTAGAAAAGTGTCAAAATATTCAGTAGCATTTCTTCAGAGATTTAATATATGTCACTTACATTAAGTTAATTAGGGTATTGACAAATAATTTCTCTTGACATAACCAACTTCCTGTGCTGGTTTTAGGCTATGCCTTTAAAATTTTGTTACAGATTTTGAGCAGAAAAGTAGAAAAATATAAATAAATCACTATTGGATGTGAAAAGGAAAACTAAAGATTAATCTACACAGTTTCATTGGAGAAAATGTCTAGTACAAGACGGGCTGTACCAAAACAATTCTTTCTCTTTTCTGATCCCTTCCCTGCTTGCTTCACTTGGGAGTGTGACCGGTTTAGGCTGTGCCTTTAAGAAAGAGACACTTTCTGAACACTCTAGCCAAATGTTTTGATATTAGAATGAAAACAATGATATGCTAATTCAATTTCATTGGTGGGACCCGGTTGTAGTTTTTTTTTTAGTCTTTCAGTGGAGGGGAGTCAGTCAGCAGTCGTCTTCTTCTTCCCCCTGTGCTGTGAGCTGGCTCGTTTCTCTCTACGATTCTTGCTAACCAGATAAGAGAAAACTAACTTTTGCATCCGCTTTGAGCTTTAACAAGTTTTCACCCTTTTAATTACCTTCCTTTCTCTCTCTCTCTAACCCTTTTGGGAAAAAGGGGAGGTAGGGAGGGAGAAGGGAGGGAAAAGGCTGAACCCCCTGGCCGCAGGGGGGTTGGGGAAAGGTTTCCTGTATTACATACATTGCTGTATACTTCTGTATATATTGTAAATATTGTATATTTTTGTACATATTCATTGCATTCCATATCTGCTTGTAAAATACAGCTTTCATCTGCTTCTCCGGCTGAGTTAGCTGTGGAATTCTTTTGTGTGTGTGGGGGAACCTTCCTACTCTACCACAGGGAGAGATTAATCAGTTTCTGTCTGACATTGGCTGAATTATTTTGGTTAAGTCTAACCATTGCTTTCTCTCTGCTCCTTTCTCTCTAGGACAGGGTGTGGGGGGCAGTGGAAGGGCTTCCTTGGTCTCTGACTGGGGGGTGGAGGGGGTGGTTTGTGTTGTTTATGAATTGTAAATATATGTATAATATTGTAAATCCTGTGTATTTTGTACATATTCACTGCATTCCGTTGTAGAGTGTAGTTTTGGTCGTAAATACAGCTTTCATTTGCTTCAGACTGAGCTGGTCTGGCAAAGTCAATGTTGGGGCAGGGTGGGGGGGATGTTGGATTTCAACATACCACATTGCACTGCCACAAAGCATTCTCCAAAATATTAGTTGACATTATAAAATGCCTTGAGTATGCATTGAATTCCATCAGCTCTAAGTAAATGTTTCACACACACACGCACACAAAAAGCCAAAACCAACCCAACAGAAAAAAGAAAGAAAGAAAGAAAACAACCCTCCAAAAATAAATATATCAAAAGCAATATATTAATAAATAAACAGATGAGAAAAACATACACAGAGGATTCATTACTCTTATCAAGGTCTGAAACTCTTTTGCACTATAAATATTTTCTGAAATTAGTCACCAAAGGAAGGTGCTTAAAACTGCACCTGTCATAATATTAATTATCAGCTCGATCATAAGTGTTCTTAATTAAATTTCTCACTAATTATATTAGATAATTCTTCCAGCAACATTCAATTCATTCTGCTGTTAACAAAATCTTCCAGATGACTTGGAGTGAACAAGAGACACAAATAACCTCAAGAATTCTCAAAACTTTTCAAGAAGGAAATTTTATACTCAGATTTAAAGAGTTCATTTAAAATAATGAAAATGCACTCTATGTCTACTCTGTATAATGCTACTAGAAATATAACCAACAAGTATATTTTTTTTATTTCTCAGAAAACAATATGATTCTAGCAGAATTCTGTTCCAAAGTTTTCTTTGACAAAAAAAGTTTGCCAGTGGTTGTAGCCAGGTAGGAGTCGGTCTCTTCTCCCAGGCAACCTGTGGTAGAACAAGGAGAGGCTGAGGGAGCTGGGATTGTTTAGCCTGGAGAAGAGGAGGCTCAGGGGTGACCTCATTGCTCTCTACAACTACCTGAAAGGTGGTTGTAGCCAGGAAGAGGTTGGTCTCTTCTCTCTAGCAACCAGCACCAGAACAAGGGGGCACAGTCTCAAGCTGCGCCAGGGGAAGTTTAGGCTGGAGGTGAGGAGAAAGTTCTTCACTGAGAGAGTCATTCACCATTGGAATGTGCTGCCTGGGGAAGTGGTTGAGTCACCATCCCTGGATGTGTTCAAGAGGGGATTGGACGTGGCACTTGGTGCCATAGTCTAGTCATGGGGTCTGTGGTGACAGGTTGGACTCGATGATCTTCGAGGTCTCTTCCAACCTTAGTAATACTGTGGTACAGTGATACCGTCTCAAGCTGCACCAGGGGAGGTTTAGGCTGGATGTTAGGAAGAAATTCTTCACAGAAAGAGTGATTGGCCATTGGAATGGGCTGCTCAGGGAGGTGGTGGAGTCACCATCACTGGAGGTGTTTAAAAAGAGATTGGCATGAGGCACTTAGTATCATGGTTTAGTTGATTAGATGGTGTTGGGTGATAGGTTGGACTTGATGATCTCAAAATTCTTTTCCAACCTGGTTTATGCTGTATTCTGATTGCAGACAGAAATCTGCATGGCACAGACTTCTAATACACTTTCTGGAAGAAATAAGACTTCGCTGAAGTATGCAGCGCCTCTTAAATCTCACCTTCTGCTGATATATCATTTTGTAAGGAAAGTCTGAACACAGAGACGATACATGATGTTTTTTTCAGCTCTTCTAACAAGATAATGGTTTAAATGTCATTCTTACAGCCTCTTGTGGTATTTCTTGTTTTGATTGTTCTCAAACTTTCTTTGACTCTATAATTTCTTAAAAGCCTTCCAGAGAATCCTTTTGTGCTAATGCACAGAATTATTCCAAGTACTTACCAAGTAAATTCCAAGCCACTCACTAAACTTTTACTCTCTTGCTGCTCCAGTGTCAGATAGATTTGATTGACAAGTTTAGAGAATTAACAGAACTTGCATTATTTTGATGATCTGTGGAGCAAGGGAAAAAAGCAAACAATTGAGATCCACAGAAACATATCGCTCTGAGGAAGATTGCAGATGTTTTGAAATCACTTCAGAACTGAGCACAAGAGACTAATTGAGTGTTCACAAGACTGTGAGAAAAACCTCAGAGACAAGTTCCTGTAATTATTGTATCCTGCTTCTGTGACAATATGAAATGCATAGGTACCAGTTGGAAACTTATTCTAAAGAATAAAGAAAAAAAGAAATGTGTACAGTTTCTGAATAATTGATTGAGGGATCAAAGGTAATATGTATATAAACTTCTAAAAAGTGAACACATTAGATTCAAACTGCATGTTTAGAAACTAAGAAATTCATTGTAATGAATAAGCATAGGCTCAAAACTCCTCATTCGTTCTAGTCCAAAGCACTGACTGGCAGTCTTGCTTAAACACTGGAAAATAAGAGGTGACAGCATTTAACATCTTAAGACTGTTTATTATCTCTTATTTATATACTGACCAAGAAAGTCCAGGGTTCATTCAGTTTCTCTTTTCAGTTATTTGGAGATTTTTATCATGAGAGAGGGCGAGAAGTTTTGCCCATAAGTTTATCTTCCATTAGAGCTTTAGATTTGATGGTTTTCTTTGTACTAGAAGGATTTATAATGTATTTCTTTCCAACACTGACAAATGCAAGCAGGATATTGTCCTTGCAAGATATTACCCATTCTGAGAGCTGTAACAGCTTTGTTATTTTCCTTTGCTATGATAAAAGTGGTTAATACAATATCACCTGACAGGAAACTGGCAGACTGCTTTTGAAAAAAAATAGAATTCAGATGCTTTGATTCATTTTGTTTTCTTTATTTTAGCAATGGGGTCCTTTTTATTCCCATGCTGACTCAGAATTTAACTCAGTCTTTAAAATGAGGCATGATGAAGTAACATTCAAGTGCCAGAAATAAATCCAGTTAATATGGGATTAAATATGGGATTAAATATGGGTTCATTAGACATTTATAAGTGATTCTCAATATCTAAGAAACTCTTGTTGGTTTTAAATCCAAACAACATCCTTTCATATCATGGCAAATATTCGTATGTATACTGTTCATTATTAGGGGCATCTATGAATACGCCAAAAGTATGAAAAGATTATTTTATTGCTATAGTATTGATCACAATCAAATTCGAGCTATGCTAGCTGCAACTAAAAGGCACAAGTTCACAAAACAAGATCCTAAGAGCTGCCCTTCTGGTGGCAGTAAAAAGTACTTGACACTTTTATAGAGAAATGCCACTGGCTATTGAATTCTTTGATAACTGTGTTGTGAATTAAGAAGACTGAGTGAAATTTAGTGCCCCAATGCCCTACTTCTGCAACTGTGTGATTAACTGGCCCTGGATCTATCTTCCTTTCTTGTGTTGTGTTTTCTTTGCTTGTTTATGGTGCTTGCTATCCACACATCATTTCAGTCATCTGCATATTATGTAAGTAACTTGCCAAAACCTAGGTATTGGATTAACATAGTTGTATTTAGGGCTTTTGTATGTGTGTGTTTCTTCCTGAAGATACTTCTTTATTCCTTTTCTCACTGGCTTGAAAAGAACAAAAGGAATTTTAAAAGGGAGTATCTAAATGGATTCAGAAAAGAAAGCCAAGAATCAAATATTTAAATTAATTCAGAATGTTATTTCATATGAGAGGGAGATGAAGTAATATTTTGTTCTTCATACACTTTGTCTTTTATCACCTCTGATTGTTTGTCTTTTTCCTTTCAATGTGCCATATCAATGATGCAGTACTAGAGACAGTAATTACATGCAGACCTTACTCCGAAATACTGACTCAAAATGCCCTTTGAGTTCAATGATATTCCTAAACATAAACACAGTTATTTAACACGCACATACACACACACACCATTCACCATCCCCTGTACCTGCAAACACACCTTCTTATATTTAAAAAATAAATATGATACTGCTGTTTTCTCAGAGAAAATAAGAATGTGATGTTACAGCATGAATTTCAGCACCTTCTAGGGTCTCTGCTTTTTATGCAAGCAAAGCATTTCTAGGTAGACAAAAGGAGATATACAAAATAAAAGAAAGGTAAAGGTATAGTGCTGCCCTGAGTCCCGAGTCTCAGTAGATTTGGGGGATTATTTTTAGAGTTCTTCTTGAAATTTTATGCTGTATGAAGGGATACTTAACTTTTTATTTTTTTACCAATATAAATTATTTCTTTCCCTGTAGATCCTAATAGCAACTTTTGCCTTTGGAGAAGATATGTAGTCTAAAAGATGAGAAAGGGTGAAAAAAAAACTTGTTGTTGTTCCCAGGCCAACTAGATTAGAACTTTCAAGTATACTTTAGGATAGGATAGGATAGGATAGGATAGGATAGGATAGGATAGGATAGGATAGGATAGGATAGGATAGGATAGGATAGGATAGACCAGACCAGGTTGGAAGATACCTTCAAACTGAAAGAAAAATAAAGGGGAAGAAAACAAACAAGCAAACAAACAATTGAGATCCACAAAAATATATCGTTTTGAAGAAGCCTGCAGATCAAAGATCAAAAATATAACTACTTAAGAGGTAAAAGAGCTGGTTTTGTAGTCCACATCTGAGAGAACAACTGATCATTCTTCCTTCACCATTCCACTCCATCTTATGAGGAGAGAAATTTGCAGAAATAGATGCAGAAAGAAGGGTATTTTTGCCTGAAGTCAGTGGAAAGTTTTTTGCCAGCATTATTTTGCTGCCAGTTTAACTAATTTTGATTGGTCTGACATGTTGTTTGAGAAACGTTAAGTTTAAAAAAATAGTATCATAGTATCAGTCATGGTTGGAAGGGACCCCAAGGATCATCTAGTTCCAACACCCCTGACATGGGCAGGGACACCCCATGCTAGATCAGGCTGCCTAGAGCCTCATCCAGCCTGGTCTTAAACAATTCCAGGGACGGGGCCTCAACCACCTCCCTGGACAACCTATTCCAGGGCTTCACCACTCTCATGGTGAAGAACTTCCTCCTCACATCCAGCCTGAATCTCCTCACCTTCAGCGTCATTCCATTTCCCCTAGTCCTATCACTACCTGATAGCCTGAGAAGTCCCTCCCCAGCCTTCCTGTAGGCCCCCTTCAGATACTAGAAGGCCACAATGAGGTCACCTCAGAGCCTTCTCTTCTCCAGACTGAACAGCCCCCCAAAATAAATAAATTTAATAAAATAAAAGGAATTTATCTTTTTTTCAGTTGCTTCTGTTTCTGAGTAAAATATTTTCCAGTTACACATTGCCCTTTTGAAAATGCTAGCTTGGGTCAGATAAAGAAACAGCAAATATTTTTATTTCAATTTAAAAAAAGCTCTATGTAATTGTGAAGACAGAACTGCAACTGGAGATTTCATTTGTTTTGTATAGTCACTTTGGAAGGCTATAGACAGCTTTTCAGAAATCTCTCCATGCATTGTTTTTGATTAGTATTATTTAGTATTAATGCATATTACATATGTATACATATATACAAGATATATTGTATATGTGTATGTATATAAGGTATATTGTATTTATTTATTAGATTCTTTTCATAGTCACTTTGGAAGGCTATAGATGGCTTTTCAGAAATATCTTCATGTATTGTTTTCAATTAGTATTGTTTAGTATTAATGCATGTAGCATATGTATACAGAATCATAGAATCAATAAAGTTGGAAAAGACCTCAAAGATCATCAAGTCCAACCTAGTCATCACAGACCTCATGACTACTAAACCAATAGCTTCAAGTGCCACGTCCAATCCCCTCTTGAACACCTCCAGGGATGGTGACTCCACCACCTCCCCGGGCAGCCCATTCCAATGGCGAATCACTCTCTTGGTGAAGAACTTTCTCCTCACCTCAAGCCTAAACTTCCCCTGGTGCAGCTTGAGACTGTGTCCCCTTGTTCTGGTGCTGGTTGCCAGAGAGAAGAGGCCAACCCCTTCCTGGCTACAACCACCTTTCAGGTAGTTGTAGAGAGCAATGAGGTCACCCCGAGCCTCCTCTTCTCCAGGCTAAACAACCCCAGCTCCCTCAGCCTCTCCTCATAGGGCTTGTGCTCAAGGCATCTCACCAGCCTTGTTGCCCTTCTCTGGACACCTTCAAGTGTCTCAATGTCCTTCTTAAACTGAGGGGCTCAGAACTGGATGCAGTACTCAAGGTGTGGTCTAACCAGTGCTGAGTACAGGGGCACAATGACTTCCCTGCTCCTGCTGGGCATACATATATATCTGTATATATATACATATGTATATATACATATATACAAAGTATATTGTATATGTGTATATACATATATGTAAGGTATATTTTATTTATGTATTAGATTATTTTTATTTTTTCTTCCTTTTTTTTTTTTTTAAATTGGTGCTCAATAGTTTTATTCATCAATGTTAAAAAACAGACATCAAGTAGTTTCAAAAGTGCCAATACATTTCTTGATACTGTGGGGGCACTGATAAAAAACAGATAGAATGTTGTTATCTGTGGCACTCATCATTCCAGCAACTCCTTATTTTCTGGCACTGACAAAATAAAAATCAAACAAATTTTAAGAAAAAAATTTCCATAGATGTAGTGTCTTGAAGATTCAGTACTTTTAAGTACTCTAAGTCATAAGCCTGTAGGTGTTGGGAGAACTTTATCAAACACGAATCTTTACATGTGAAAATTTTAATTGCTGGCCACCCACTACGTGGAAACCAAAACAGAAGGAGGACTGTGAAATGAATGTGACCATGAGGAGAGCTCATAAAGTCTTCATGAGATCCAGGCTTCTACTTTGACAAGATAAGGAGTGCCAAATTCCAGGAGAAAAAGCCCAAGTGAAATACCTCATATTTCATAATCCAGATAGCAGTGGTAATTAAGTGCAATAACACTGTCATGGCATTAAGCTCTTTACTTCCTGTAGAAGAGAAGAGAAAAGCCCTAGTGATGTTTGGTTTTCATACGTTTCTCTTCCAGATCTGAAATGTTGTGCGTTATATTGTGGTGATTATATTGCAGTGATGCAGGGCAGTGGTCATGACGCTGTGGAGTTTTCTTGTGTTGTTTTTGCTGTTGTTAGAGCTTTTCTCTGTGTTAGTTTGGGTTTGGATATTTGTTTTCTAACATCTGAAAATAATAGAACAACAGAGACATCTACTGGTAATTTCATAATATTGAAAATTGATAAGTCTCATGGGAAAACACTAAAATATTTAACTGTATATACATATATATATATACAATTTTAGAATAATTTTGTTGGAGAATATCTCTAAGACCATCCATTTTGGACATGCAAAACCAGGTCCTTTAGCAACACATCTCTGCATTTTTTAAAGACCTTCAGGTGCCCGTGGAACCTGTTCTACTGTTGGAGAACCCTTTCACTGAAGAAGCTCATTCTAATACCCAGTCTAAACCTCCCCTCATGCAACTTGTAGCCATTTGTTCTTGTCCTGTCACTTGTAACTAGGGAGAAGAGATGAATGCCCCACCTTGCTGCAACCTCCTTTCAGGCAGTTGTAGAGTAAGAAGGTCTCTTCTCATCCTCCTCTGCCCCAGACTAACCAACCCTAGTTCCCTCAGCCATAAGACCTATACTCTAGATCCTTCACCAGCTTTGTTGCACTTCTCTGGAGCCACTCCAGCACCAAAATGTCTTTCTTGTAGTGAGGACCCCCAGTACCCAAGGTGTGGCCTCAGTGGTACAGAGTACAGTGGGACAATCACTTCCCTGGTCCTGCTGGTGACACTACTCCTGATACAGGCCAGGTTGCTGTTGGTCGTCTTGGCCACCTGAGCACTTTGTTGGCTCATATTTAGCCAGCTGTGAATCAAGACCCCCAGTCTTTATCAACTGGACAGGTTTCCAGCCCCTCTTCCCCAAGCCAGTAGCACTGCCTGGGATCCTTGCATAAATAAAATGGTAGAAGGCCAAACATATATTGACTACAGTGTGGGATAAACTCATCATAATGTCCTTAGACTCATTTGTATGCCTAGCGCAATTGTCCATATTCTCCAGTTATTGCTTTAACTTGTCATAATAGTAGTAAAACTTTCTTGTTTTCCCTTTATGTCTGGAAAAAAATAGCATTCTTAAATACTTATGATCTGCTTCTATTTTGGTTTTAATGAGGTTAGAGACAGTTCTTGAAAGGAGGTGCTTAGCTTTTTTAATTGCAGCTTTCTGAAAGATCATAGTATCAGTCAGGGTTGGAAGGGACCACAAGGATCATCTAGTTCCAACCCCCTGCCATGGGCAGGGACACCCTACACTAGATCAGGCTGGCCAGAGCCTCATCCAGCCTGGTCTTAAACACCTCCAGGGACAGGGCCTCAACCACCTCCCTGGATAACCCATTCCAGGGCTTCACCACTCTCACGGTGAAGCCATGATGTGGATGGATTCTACACTGAATGAATCTGGAAAAAGTATTTGTTTCAAAAGCATGAGTTTCATGGTGAGTTTCATTTAACAGCCACTAGGCCAGCTTGATCACTGCTCTCCATTTTTTTACTTTTTAAAGGTCATCCCCCACCCCCCATTTCTATTTCTTATACTTGGCTACCTGGCTGTTACTTAATTAAAAACACAAACTGATTATGTACTAATTACGATTCAGAACATTTCCCAGAGGGAGTAGAGGCGAGAACCTGATGTAATGTGATATGACAGCTGGCTGCTATCCCTTTCTGATTAATAACATCATTTCTCAAGATGGTCCATGCCATAGATTGTTTTATCCAGGAAAAAAAAAATCAGCACTGGAAAAAAATTGGAGAAAAGAATGAGTGGTCCACTCCTACAACAGGGATAGCTGGTTTTAACCCATTGTAAGCACACTGTAAACACATATTCTTCTAAATTACAACATATGTACTTCAATGTAATTAAATAATTAAGAAGATGATCTGGAGTATCAGTAAATATTAAATTCGACTTATGCTGGCTTAATAAAACTGTGTCATTAACATTAAGTCGCTAGTTATGGCAAGAAATTTGTACTCCAACCAAAGAATTCATATAGTCATTTGAATACTGCTTCAGAATGAAATTAATTTCTTCCTCAACTGCCTTTTTTTCCCATTTGTCATCATAAATAGACTAAAAGCTGCTCTAGCAAAACTGAAGAGATAAGCCTCACTCATTGTCTTCAAATAATAACATGAAACATTTCTTCTAACAAATGGACTAATAGCAAAGTAATCTATGTTAGCAGATGTAAGAAGTTACTTTAGATTTCATTCATAGGTTGTTAATGGATAGTGATAATGAAGTGAACAGTACAAAAATGACATTGCTTTTCAAGGAGAAAAAATAAAATAAAATTGCATGTGTAGGAGAAATTAGTCTATTGCATAAATATTGTAGTAAATGTCCAATTAACCACTAAAGACTGATCTGTTACAACTAAAGAGAGGTAGGAAATCCATTCAGCAGAATTTGGGCAGGCTGGAGAGCTGGGCAGAGGGGAACCTCATGAGGTTCAGCAAGGGCAAGTATAGAGTCCTGCACCTGGGGAAGAATAACTCCTTGCACCAGGACAGATGAGGGGTTGACCTGCTGGAAAGCACTCCTGTGTAGAAAGCCTTGGAGTTCAGGTGGACAAGTTTATCATAAGCCAGAAATGTGCTCTCCTGATCAAGAAGGCAATTGGGATGCATTAAGAGTGTTGCCAGAAGGTCAAGGGAGGTTCCCCTTCCCCTCTGCCATGGTAGCATGGTAGGGCCACACCTCACATATTGTGTTCAGTTCTGGGCTTCCCAGTTCAACAGGGACAGGGAAATACTGAAAAGAGTCCAAAGGAACATCAAAAAGAGGCATCTCCTCAGTGAGAAGATGCTAAGACCTGGGTCCCATTAGCCTGGAGAAGAGAAAACTGAGAGAGGATCTTATCAATACATGTAAATATCTAAAGGTTGAGGGTCAAGAGGATGGGGCTGGACTCTTTTCAGTAGTGTTCAGTGTCTCACATAAGCTTATCATGAGTGTTCCCATCATAATTTTGGTGACCATACCTTCCTGTTTGATTCAGGTTGTTCTGATAGCCAAAAATTTCCTTTTAAATTCTGCAACTTACTCTTCCAAAAGTAAACTCTAACAATTACAGTTTCCAAAGCTTGAAAGTACACTTATCAAGTGTTGTTGAAGAACCTGTTATCAAGGTCAAAATATAAAAGCCCTTGATTACTTATGATGTTTATTCTGCTCGTGTGTGTCACAGAGGCGTAGGAACACACTAGAAATTTGAAAAGAGATGCTGCCAACCAACAAAGTGAAAGCAGCAGTGTGTGTAGAATCACCTCCAGAACTACTGGGCACACTGAATATGGTTATCTTAGGGACCAGACATTTTATTTTGTTACATTTTACTTTTTGCTTCAATAGAAAGGACATGTTAGGAGGGCAGATCTTTGCTGCTGAAAGTTGAACATAATATTCTTAAAGCTTTCCTTTAAGCATGAGATCAGGTGTTCACAATTTCTCACCAAGAAACACTATTTTCCTCTAGGCACCAATGTTTAAAGTCCACAGATTAGTTAAAAAAGAAATTGCAAAAAAAAAAAAACCACCAAACCCAACACATACACACACACAAAAAGGTCAAAGAACAGCATAGAACCAAGCAGAAGCAGAAGTTTGACGATGCAGGTAATGGTGATTATCAAAAGTAAAGACACAGATGTCACTTGAAGAATGGTCTGAATTTTTGAGACTTCTTCTATGCAGTTCACATAGCCTCATAAACTTACCATATGGTTACCTCTTGGGGCATGTCTACCCAAATTGGTTTATCTAAAACTGAAATGCACTGAAGCACAAGCTGCAGTGTAACTGCTCTGATGCAATTGCATCTGAGATAACTGCCAAAGCATGCTACTTCTCAAGTTATTATTTCTACATGAGAAAAATTATTTCAAATCATGTACTCAACCATGGTAGGTACATTTTATATATATATATATATATATATATATATATATATATATATATATATAATAATTTTTTTTAACTTCTGCCCTGTCTTGTACATTCTGAGATTGTTCCTGCTGCAACAAAGGAAGAATTCTGAAATTACATTACTGTTTTAGACCAAAATCATATTCCTATTCTTGGTCCATGCCACAGTATCATAAAATCAATAAGGTTGGAAAAGACCTCAAAGATCATCAAGTCCAACCTGTCACCCAACAGCTCATGACTACTAAACCATGGCACCAAGTGCCACATCCAATCCCCTCTTGGATACCTCCAGGGACAGTGACTCTACCACCTCCCTGGGCAGCACCTTCCAATGGCTAACAACTCTCTCTGTGAAGAACTTTCTCCACACCTCAAGCCTAAACTCAAGACTGTGTCCTCTTGTTCTGGTGCTGGTTGTCCACAAGAATAGACCAACCCCTCCTGACTACAACCTCCCTTCAGGTAGTTGTAGAGAGCAATGAGGTCTCCCTGAGCCTCCTCTTCTCCAGGCTAAGCAACCCCAGCTCCCTCAGCCTCTCCTCATAGGGCTTGTGCTCAAGGCTTCTCCACAGCCTCATTGCCCTTCTCTGGACACATTGAAGTGTCTCAATGTCCTCCTTAAACTGAAGGGCCCACAGCTGGACACAGTACTCAAGGTGTGGTCTAACCAGTGCTGAGTACTGGGGCACAATGACTTCCCTGCTCCTGCTGGCCACACTATTCCTGATGCAGGCCAGGATGCCACTGGCCTTCTTGGCCGCCTCAGCACACTGCTCACAATTCATAAATGAGAAGACTTTATAGAGTTTCAGAAAATCCTACCAGTCAAGAAATATTCACAACAAAAAATTTAAGAGGTGTATTCTTTACAACAACAGGGAAGAATATGGTCTAATAATTTCTTTTCTTTTTACTTGGAATTCCACTACCATGTGTGCTGTAGGCTTGCACTTAGTATTTGGTTAACAGATAGATCTGCCTAAAGAACAAACAAGTAGCAGGATGGCAGCACAGTGTGCTTTTGGGAGACAGAAGATAACTATTTAGTGAACAACTAGGCAGTATCCAAAATTAGTGCTCAATAGAGTAACTGTGAGAAGAAAACTGATCACACTGCTGCAATCTGGGAGGCAGAACAATGTGGCCATCCAGTCAGTAGCTTGCCTCTATGCGACAGCTCCTGTGGGCATACTATCATCTATGCTTTTTACTGCACTCAAGAGTGAAGGAATATTTTGACCATAGGAAAACACCTTAATAAGATTGCCTGTCTTCATGGGTTGTTTAAATATTAAAACAGCACATTACCTTTTCTTTTTTTTTTTTTTTTTTTTTTCATGGAGAAAGTAGATCTTTTCCTGGGCTTTTCTCACCATTTCACAGTGGCACAGTGGTGGTTAGAAATTTGTGATTACCACTATGAATCACACAACGATTAGTGTATGCAATCTTTAGGGTTTTCTAGGCTTACTCCCCACATGATGCAAAAGCAATGTATGTCTTCTATGAAAACATGTGCTCCAAACTTCATGTGCTTTCAGCTTTTAAAGCTTCATATAAAGCCAAAAAGCATAACTCAGAAGTTTAAAGTTCACAAACCTTTGTGAACATGTGGTTACACAAGTTTAGATCTCACTTCTATGTGAAGAATGTGTTATGTATGCCCTGGTCTGAGCTAAAATAGAACCGAGGAAGAGTGGACAGACAGGTGACCCAAAACTGACCAACAAGGTATTACCTCCCATGTATGTAATATTTGGTATAGACCTGAGGGATCACAAAGGTCAAGACCTCTTCTTCCACAGCCTGCGTCTGAGGAAGACTCACTCCATTCTTCTGCCTTCTGGGCCCCTCAGTTTAGGAATGATGTTGACTTGCTGGAACATGTCCAGAGAAGGGCAACAAAGCTGGTGAGGGGTTTGGAACACAAGCCCTATGAGGAGAGGCTGAGGGAGCTGGGGTTGCTTAGCCTGGAGAAGAGGAGATTCAGGGGTGACCTTATTGCTCTCTACAACTACCTGCAGGGAGGTTGTAGACAGGAGGGGGTTGGTCTATTCTCGTGGGCAACCAGCACCAGAACAAGAGGACACAGTCTCAGGCTGCACCAGGGGAGGCTTAAGCTGGATGTTAGGAGGAAGTTCTACACAAAGGGAGTGATTGCCTATTGGAATGTGCTGCCCAGGGAGGTGGTGGAGTCACCGTCATTGGAAGTGTTCAGGAGGAGACTTGATAGGGTGCTTGGTGCCATGGTTTAGTTGATTAAGTGGGTTGGATTAGTTGATAGGTTGGATGCGATGATCTTTAAGGTCTCTTCCAACCTGGTCTGGTCTGGTCTGGTCTGGTCTGGTCTGGTCTATTCTATTCTATTCTATTCTATTCTATTCTATTCTATTCTATTCTATTCTATTCTATTCTATTCTATTCTATTCTATTCCCATCTGTGAGTTCCTGAATCCTGTTCCTGCATATATTCATTTGTATATTCATTATTTTCTTGTCACTGTTACTGGGTTTTTTTAAGTTGGTTTACTTATTTTTCCAACCCATAAAACTCTTTCCCTATCTAGGAAGAAAGAATTGTTTATAGAGAGCATCTGTCATTTGTGTAGTGACCAGCAAAGTCTCAGTCTGTCACAGTGCATTTCATATACAATATCCATGGATCATAGGAAAAATAAGGCTTCCTGTTGGGGGTGGTGGGGAAAAAATAGAGGAGAAGCTCTTAGCTTTTTAATGGCAAAATATAATCAGAAGAAAAAGTAAATAAATAAATAAATAAACAAATCTCTAATGGTTTTCAGTTGTCTAAATAAGACATTAGCATAAAAGGTCAATGCTCTAGAGATTCTACAAGAGCAATTAACTTTTTTCTAGGTAGCAGGTAATCTATTTCCATATGAGAAGATCCAGAAACACTTCCACATTTGTGCTAAGGGAAAAACACAGTGCCTTATTAATACCCATTCAGATTTCTGTTAAAAAAAGTACTGAAATGAATAAGTCCAAAGTCAGAGTTAAAGAATCACTTCCCAAAATAAACTGAGAATTTTAAAGCAGTAGTGTAGGTTGACATGAGTTAGAGGGGCTAAAAGCCTTTGCTTCCCCTTGTTAACTGTCTTCTCTGTCAGCTTATACTCTGGAGACCAATGTCGGATTCTGTTCCATTGGGTTCACATGAGCGATATAGAATAAATTAAAATAAGAAGAGACAGATGGTTAATATGAAGACTTAAACATAAGTCTTATAAGGAACAGCTAAGGGAACTGGGGTTGTTTAGTCTTCAGAAGAGGAGACTGACAGGAGACCTTATTGCCCTGTACAGCTACCTGAAAGGAGGTTGGAGCAAGGCAGGTGTAGGTCTTTCTTCACATGCAGCAAGTGGCAGGACAATAGGAAAGGGGCTGAAGATGCACCAAAGGAAGATTCAGGTTGGATATTAGGAAAAGTTTCTTCACATAAAGAGTTATCAGTCATTGGAATGGGCTGCCCCAGGAGGTAGTGGAGTCACTATCCCTCATGGTATTTAAAAGATGCATGCACATGGTGTTGAGGAATGCAGTTTAGTGGTAGTAGCTCAGCAGTAGTGGTGGGATTGTGAGCTTGAGGAGAGCGGCAAGACTTGATGATCTCAAAGGTCTCTTCCAACTTCAACAGTCTTAGGATCCTATGATTCCAAAAACTTTGAAACATAAACTCCAGGTGTACTTATTTTTTAATAAAAGTGTTCACTATCTTCTTTTTTTTTTTTTTTTTTTTTTTTTACTGTCACCACTCCTACCTCAGACAGTCAGGATCTCTTTGATTTAAACAAGGTTCTGTCTGTCAAGTGCAGTGTAAGATTAACTCTCAGTCTCAGTATTTGAACATATATCCTTCTTCTATAAATTGTTTTGATTAGTGGGGCAAAGTCGTAAGTTTAGAATGCAGTAAGAGTTTCACCCTGCAATCATTTGGTAGCATTTTCTATATTGTAAATTCAATTTTACATTCACCAGCTGTTGCATTATAGATTCTTCTGCAATGTGACATTCACTTTGCAATGAGATAGAGAAGTATGAAAGGTATCGGTAAGTTCAATACGAAGTCTCATGTTTGATTAATTGCAAGACTGTAAATAACACTGTGGAGGAATTTATGGGTAACAACCTTAAATATTTATTGTTTTCCTTAAATGTATAGTTTTGTTGATTTTTGAAAGACAACATTATTTTAATGGGAAATCATGTCAAACTTTCACTTCTTGCAGTAATATATTTTTCTATCAATATTGATTATTCATGTTGTCAAATAACAACATTAATGAGCCTGGTTTGTTCTCTACTTCACATGTAAACAGATATCTACCAGTAAACTTGTGTCATTTTCCTATCTAAGCCAGTCTTGCTTATACCCTTAGAGCGCTAAGGCTGAAATAATGGTGCTTAGTATTGAGTCCGAGACATGAAATGAGGAAGCTTGTCACAAAAATTGTATAAGGAGAGTATTGCATCCAGACATGTTCTGGATCTATACTAACAGTTGGTGTGCTGATAACTTTATTCAAGTAAAAAAAACTTCTTGAAAGTATGATGTTAGACTCCTACAGTGACAGAAGAATTCAAGCTGATATTGAAAACATCTTTTGAGAGCAGTTTAATGCTATATATAATTTATTCTAACTGTGATTTGCTACTGAAAGGAGCAATTTACTGTCTTCCACCTAATGCTGTTAGCTAACTTCTATTGCCATCCTTGCAATTACCTAAAGGGTATGGCATATGGAGAGCTGGTCTGACTTGTTTAGAAATTAATAAATTAAAAGCTATTTTTGTTTGATTAAGAAATCACAGAATAAGTTGGAAGGGACCCATGATGATTATCAAGTCCAAGTTCTGACATCTCTGTCTCACCCATAAGTCATTGTTGCTTAATGCAATGAAGGAGATATGGGCCGGATGTGCATTCTGCTTGGGAATCAGGAGTAGTGTACATACTTTGACAAATTATATCAGCTTTCTGCAAAAAAATCCCTGGGTCATATTTGGACTGGGGGAAAAACTAGAATAGAATATTTCAATTGGAAGGGACATACAATGTTCATCTAGTCCAACTGTCTCACCAATTCAGGGCTGACCAAAAAGTTAAAGAATTTTGCTAAGGGAATTACTTGAATGCTGTTTTGAGTAGCTTAGGACCACCAACCACCTTTCTGGGAGGCCTTTTCCAGAGTTTGACCACTTTCTTGGTAAAGAAATTGTTCCTAATGTCCAGTCCAAACCTCCCCTTGTGCAGTCTCATGTCTCTCTGAACAAGTCTCATGCATCCTGAATACCAGGGAGAAGAATTCAGCACCTTCCGCTCCCTTTCACATCCTCAAGAATCTGTAGAGAGCAATAAGGTCATCTGTTAGCCCCCTTTTCTCCAAACTAAGAGAAATAGGACATAACTTGAGCTCCATGACTGGCTTTGTTGACCTCTTTTGGACTCACTGAAGGACTTTCACATCCTTTCTTAAATTGTGGGTCCCAGAACTGCACATGACACTCAAGGTGAGGAGGCACCAATTCTGCATTCAGTGAGATAATCACTTGTTTTTACTGGCTGGTGCTGAGGGATGCAGTTTAGTGGGAGTTGCTCAGCAGTAGTGGTGGGATTGTGAGCTTTATGAAAGCGGTAAGACTTGATGATCTTAAAGGTCTCTTCCAACTTCAACAATTTTATGAGCCTATGATTCTAAAATCTTTGAAATATACACTCTTGGTGCACTCATTTTGATGTACCCTAGAATGTGATTTCCTCTCTTGCCTGCCAGGGCTCTCTGCTACCTCACCAGCACACCTAGATGCCTGTCTACAGGACTGCCCTGCAGCCAATCCCCTCCCAGTTTTTATTGTTCCTGGCACTACCCCATCCTAAGTGCAGAATCCAGCATTTGTTAAATGCCATTCCACCAATGACAGCCCAGTGCTCCAACTGATCTAGATTGTCCTTCAAGGACTCTTCTCCCTCTTGGCTTCAGGCAGAAGTACTTTCCTATCAGCCAAATCTGTTTCCCTAAACCAGTTCTGAGTGTCGCTTAATAAAGTGCTTTCTATATTTTGCAGGAGATGCAGAAGTAAATGAAGAGCAAGCTAGATAAATGGAGAATGTAGGTTATTGCAAAACATGGTTTGCTGAACTTTGCCTACTCTAAAACCAGTACAGTTACAGGATTGATTTACTATTATTTGGGTGAATATATATCTATATCGTAAAACATTTCCCCACCCTCAAATTACACATTGTGGAAGTTTCGCAGGAGTCTGTTAATTATGCGTTTGGCATGTGAATTTTGTCAGGGAAGATAGCTGACGTGTTCTCCCTGATTAGACCATGCATTTTATTTCACATCTGTACTGTAGTAAGTTAAAAATTAAAACACTCATTCTGAACCTTCACTTACTATAATCGTTAGTGTATAACTGAGCTGCACACAGTTCACACCTGCTCTGCAAATGCTTCAATGAGCATGCTCATATTTAAAATTGAAGTTGGACAAATGTCCTCTGTCCTAGAATAACAAAATGCCTTGATTCTCTTGACACAGCATCTGTATGAAAATAGAAGTTTACTGTGCAAAAGCATTGAGAATGACTGTGATTGTTATGACAGCATAATTACTCAAAAACAAACAAAACCAACCCAAACCAAAACACCCCAAACAAACCCCAGACATCTACACAATCAGCACTTAGCCTGGTAGCAATCTTGGTTTGCACTTTGTCTTCATAAAAGTTGTTACTCAGCACTGACTGTGAAATATTTCTGCTACTTACACTAAGTATTTTCCATGATTTCTCCATATGGTCCTGTGAGAAATAGTGAGGCATATGATATGTGACAGAGAATGGACATTGTCAGAGGTCATAGAAGTCTAATTAAAGCGCTGGAAAGACAAAGTAATCATCTAACTAAAGACAATGAGCAATGAATGGAACAAAGTAGTTGGGTCCCTTGTGCAGACAGTAAAGAAAAGAAAATGCACTTGAAAGTTCTGAGGAGTAATTCCACATACCTATTTGGTTTACTAGTTAACATTTCAAAGGTCCTGTGTGCAGGTCCTCCCAAGAAGCCCTGTTTACAATGAATGAAGTCTTTTTTGGTCAAGGTCATTTACCTGTCAGAAGTGATTGCAAAATCTTACAAAGCACAATGATGGCCAAATTGATTTTTATCCTGTGTGCACCTGCCTAGGAAGTTGCAGCAATTATTTTTCATGTTTCAAGAGTTCTGCTTGTTCTTTTCTTTCTGCATCAGCATATAGCCATAAAGCTCTAGCTCTTGAAACTTTGCAGAGAAAAAAGCTGTAGTAATGCATGAAGTCTTTATGGAGCAGATGGCTTGATAGGAACATACACCACCAGCTGAAGAACTGTCACTACACACACGTTTCCTGGGTTGGCTATTTTTGTTCATGAGTATTATTACTTTCAAGTGAATATTGAAAATGTTATGTTTAATAACTGTTAAGATTCACTGGAAAATGTGACATTGATTTACATCACTTTAGCAGTGTGTTCTGGTTAAGATGTTCTAAGGTTCCCTCTCACTAAGAAAATATATGAAAGATAAGGTGGCAATATAACAACAAAACCAGCTATTTTCAGAGAAGAGAGCATACTTTATCTGCATGAACAGGGTTAGAAAAACTATATTTGAAATAATGTTCACTAAGAAAACTCTTACTATGCTAGCTGAATTAGTATTGATATAGGAATGTTATCTGAAATAAAAATGAAGTAGTCAGTTACTACAAAATAAAAACAGGTAAAAAACCCTCCAATCTAATTTCCCTTTGTGTATGTCTCTCATCTTAGGAGATGTGTTGTTGGTTTCTTAGATTTAATGGAAGAAAAAGAAAAATCACATCAAAATAAAAGTTCTTCTCTCTTTAAATTCAGGCTATGAGATTTTTGTGCCACCACATGCAGTCAACCAAGAACTCAATGAGCAGTAACATTAAACCTTTAAAAAAAAAAAAAAAAAATCATTGTTGAATCACATTAATATGAAAACCCATCTTTGTATGGGCAAGAAAGGTATTGGAATTCAGTCTTTAAACATCATTAGAAGAGTGACAGAAAGTTATATACTGATCTATGACCCTGTTTACTTAGCAGATCAAATACAAAGACAAAAAGTTTGTGAGTATTGAACACAGGACATTTTTCTCTGTTTAAAAAATATGCTGATATACCATACCAAATAAAATTAGAACCCAAATGTTACGAGTCAAGTTTCAGTATAGATTGCTTAGAATATAGATTTACTTAGAAACATTTTTGTTGATCGAACATACTCCTAGATTAAGTTATAGAGGCTTCAGCTTCTTGTTTATCTTCTCTTGAATAGCCTGTGCTTTGAGAAAAATGTTCTACTCCCACTGAAGGCAACGTGAGCTTTCAGAAAGCAACAGGAGTTTTTACCCTACAGCTCTGTAATTAGTTCAATGCAGCTAAAACTCTGCATCTCTCCGAGTCTGAGTGAGGTAGGTGGCACTGCAGGTGAATGCAATGGACCACTAGTACAAAGGATATTTCAAGATAATTCCCGAAGTATCACCCCTGTCAAGAAATTCAGACATGCTTCACTTTAATGCAGACTTCAACAAGAAAAACAATATTTATAAGCTTGCATGACTACACATCAAGTTCAAGGGAGTAAAGAAAGCATTGGTAAGAACCTCTGATTTTGCAATATAGAAGCTAAACCTTAAATATTTTCTTGAAGAAAATGTATATTCAGTGACTCTCCAATGCTCTAGTTCAGATTTAGGTAGATCACACAGTCTAAAAGAACACATTTAGTTAATAATTAAGGTGTAAGGGACAGTGCAAAATGAACAAAGTTTTTAAGGGGAAAAAAAACCCCACCAACAACTTTCCAGCAAGACTTCTGTTCCTATTCAGCAACTGAATGCTCATTTGGTACATTGTTTTAATCATACCATATGAAGAAGTGCAGAACTCAAACATATAAATACTAAAATTCATATTATTTTTTTGTATTTTAGATCTAAGAATTCCCTGTATAAATCAAATTACAGACAGAATAAATCTTCTTTTAAAAAAATCTATATAATGAGTGAAGTTCAGACCAGAAACAGTTATTTTTTGATTTAAAATAGTTAAACCGGTGCACATATGAGCATGCACTTGTGACTGCCTCCACTGGAATGTGATACTGAAGGTATGCAAACAGAAACCAGTTGACAGTTTTGTCCTGTGGACTGACCATACACCGACACTTATACAACTTCATTCATAAACTTGAATTCATACTAGTGAAAAGAGAATCAGTCCCATTGATTTTGTGGCAAACTGCTAATGGTTCTTTAAAGGTGTCTTGCTTTTAAATGAATATAAAGGTTCGTTGCTTCTATACAGCATACTCACTGCTTTCTGTTGTCCTTGACCTTTATCTTATCAGTATGACTCTGTAAGAGGTTTTTTTCCCCAGGAGAGCCTGCATATGGTTGTAGACAGGAGGGAGTTCGTCTCTTCTCCCAGGCAACCAGCACCAGATCAAGAGGACACAGTCTCAAGCTGCACCAGGGGAAGTTTAGGCTTGAGGTGAGGAGAAAGTTCTTCACAGAGAGAGTTGTTAATAATTGGAATGGACTGCCCAGGGAGGTGGAGGAGTCACCGTCCCTGGAGGTGTTCAAAAATGGACCTGACGTGGCACTTGGAGCCATGGTTTAGTAGTTGTGAGGTCTTCGGTGACAGGTTGGACTTGAGGATCTTTGACACATCTTCCAACCTTATTGATTCTATGATAGTCTGCAATTTTCCTTTGATTTACATTTCACAAAAAAAAGCAGAAAAAACAGGAAAGTAGATTGATGTCATGGATTATCATATATGTATTTATGTATGTCCAGTCAATTTCAAGTACTCAAGTCAGGGTGTGATTACAGTAGAGATCAAGTCAGACAAGCCACTGAGTAGGTGATATGTGGTCTGGGAGCTAGGAGCATGCCCATCTGTTGGAGTGAGGCACCTGGACAACAAGAACCAGACCTAAAGGTTCAGTCTGACTGACAGATACAGTGGAGTCTGGGGGGTCCACTGAGATATGTTTGTGTGAATGGCAAACTACCTAAGAACACTGCAGCAGTCTGGTTTTTTGGATGACATGCTTTAAATCTGTATGTTTTTCCTCAACAACTAGTAGGAAAGAGAACCTTCTGTCCAGCTAAACCACAAGAGCATGTTTCCATATTCCTCTGGGCAGATCTTCTGACTTAAGTTGGAGTCTCACATCTAATAAATTCCCTAAAGATGTGTTTAGCACAGTTACTTGTAAGAGCCAGATTTAGAATACATGAAGCATAAGGCAATTTGAGTTTCAGAGTGTTATAAACTGGAGGAAAAAAAGATGCAGTATCTTTGTCTGCTACAAGCAGAATTTGCAATGAGGAAAAAGCCTCCTAGAAATGCCAATTAATGATGAGTCTTGCTTCCAGTGTCAAAGATTAGTCATATCCTAAGTGAATTGTTGGTGCGAGTTTGGTTCTCTATATTCTAGATGAGTATTTTAATCACCAAGATACAATCTCAAGCTCTCTAAAGTAAAATTCATGCTGAGCTACTTTATAGACCTTCCAGTAGACAGAGGAAACTGAAACAAAAGTGGATTATATATAATCTACTGGCTAGGATGGAGTAGGGAGATTAATCTTACTTAGACATAAAGAGATTATTCATATGGAGGACAGGATCCATTTTGGGTTATGACTTTTTTTTTCTTTTACAGAAAGAAAAGGAAAAAAGTTTTACTTATTTACACTTCTAAGCAGAAAAAACATTTCTAATGACTTTGTTTTTCTTAAAGAGGATACTTTTAAATAATGTGAGTGTGACTTCAATGCTGTTCGAAATTTCTTTTTAAAAAATGAAAAGGGAACAATATCCAGCTAAAGAAGTACCAAATTGATTCAGGAGTTAGACACTGTATACATTTAATTCTAGATCAACAGTAGTTATAAATTGCCTTGTAACAGAGAGAATAGAATAAACCAGGTGGGAAGAGACCTTCAAGATCATCACATCCAACACCATCTAATCAACTAAACCATGGTACCAAGCACCCCATCAAGTCTCCTCCTAACTACCCCCAACGATGGCGACTCCACCATCTCCCTCCAGGCAGGCCATTCCAGTGGCCAATCACTCTCTCTAAATATTTAGTATGCATCTGTTAAAGGAACTTTCAGAGTTCATATTCAAAGGAATACTGCATGATAGTTTGTTTGATGAGTCTGCAACCTACAGAAGCTTTCTTAGTTCTGGTTAAAGTATTTAATGATTTCATTTAAATATTAATTATGACAGATTATTTTCAAATATGAAATTAATGAAAAAATTAACTCTCCATTACTACATAGAAATCAATCTTTTAAGAAGTAGACTAACACATTGAGACCTTATGTTAATATGTCTGGTTGGTATATTGTTTTGGGTTTTGTGTTGTTACCACAACCCTCTGAAGTTATTATTTAGCTCTATATAGAGTCTTTAAAATGCCAAACCCTTGCAAATGGCATCGCTGACATCAAGAGAAATGGCTAATAAGAATCTTCTCAACAAAGTTAAGGTAGAGAAGAAATCATGGTATTACACACATACTGTCTCCAGTACTAAAGAAAGGTACTAGCCAATATAAAGTTTGATTCTACAGCTCATTGTATTATTTACTTTGAATTCCATTTATTCATCTGAGTTGTCTGAATAAAGTTTCATTACCCAGAAGAATTTATACTGCACAGTTGAACAGAAGTATTCATTGAGAGATATTTGAATTCATTCCTAAGTGACACAATGTTTAACCACTCTCACTTAAAGTGAGAGTTATGTTCTGCAATTAATATTTCTAGAGTCCAGCAATGGATGCATTTAATTTTGCAGGCTACAGCTATAACCAGTGGCATAACATGTGCCAGTAGTCATGGATATTTACAATGCGTTTGTTGCAATGTGAAAAAACAATTAATTCTTTTATTGGATAAGAAATTGCCACCTTGCCTGAAATGCTTATTTGCAAGTTTGTTTCAAATTTATATTTTTACCTGTTCCACATTTCATAAGTGGGAGCTCACAGCGATTCAACCCAAGGCAAGAAAGAGGTGATTCTATTACTAGCAAAATAAATCAGAAGAAAACTTGCCTAGAACTGGAATTTCACAGAATAATAGAATTGTGTTGATTGGAAAAGACCTCTGAAATCATTGGGTCCAATGCCATAAACTTACTCTACATTAAATGAAGGTCTAGACTTCATTATATTTTCATTCTTATTTTTATTTATTTCTTTTTTTTGGTAAATCCTGAAGTATTAGTCATTTATTTTCTGAACAGCATTATCACAAGAGTCCAGTCACTGTTAAAGTGTTTTAGCCTTCACTTGCAACAAAAGCATGCCAGCAAAGAAAGTCTAGATTTAGTTGTCTTTCAATCATTATTTTTTCCTTCTTCTTTGTAGATCCTGAAGTATTTGTCATTTATTTTCTGAACAACCTTATCACAAGAACCAGGTCACTGTTAAGACATTTTAGCCTTCACTTACAACAAAAGCATGCTAGGAAAGAAAGTCTCTACTAATATAAGTATTTTTTTCTATCTGTTGCTGAGTTAGAGGAAATAACATTATTCCAGCATAGCAAAAAAATAGTCATAAAAAACCCCAGGAGCTACAGGGGTTTTACTCAAGAACCTGTGGAGAGAGGAGCCCACACTGAAGGGTTTTCTGGCAAAATGCGTGGACCCTATGGAGACCCATGGTGCACTATGTCTGGGAAGGACTCCACTCTGCGGAAGGGATCTATGCTGGAGTAGTTTATGAAAAACTGCCCCAAATGGGAAGGACTCGTATTGGAGAGTTTCATGGTGGCCTGTCTCCTGTGGGAGGAACCCCACTCTGGACCAGGGTAAGAGTGTGAGGAGAAAGGTTAAGGGGAAACAATGTGCAATGCACTGACTGCAACCCACATTCCCTCTTCTGCTGTACTGCTTGGAGGGGAAGAGGTAGGGAAATTGGGAGTAAAGATGAGCCTGGAAAGAAGAGAGGACAGAAGGAATGTTTTCTACATTGTGACTATGTAGCCCTGGAAGACCTTCAGCTTCAAGCATCATATAAGCGATACTGAAACAAGTATTGTAGTTTGGAGTTTATTCGTTATCAAACTTGTACTGCAGAGTTTGAGCTGACCTCATGCATTTCTTTTTGAAGTCTCTATAACTGCTTCAAGAGAAAACAATTCTTTCCTCCCACCTGAGAAATTGCAAATAGCTTGCTACAATACAGGAATGAAAATGACTACAAATAAGCTGCTAAAAATGAATTCACACTGTTAAGTTTCACCTAGGATTATGACCTAACACTACAGAAGAAATAATCCATGACTTGGAATACATTTGTTGTTGTAAAATGTATTAGTAAATCAGACAATTTCTAGATGTTACAAGACACAAAGGATATAACATTATACAAACACATGTGCACATAGCAGCAAGATAGCCATAATCTACAATAAAAGCCAAGAAATTTCCTCTCTTATTGTAAAAATCTAAAACCCTTGAAAGAATAATAAGCTACATATACATTGGCTGGCAATTTAAGTGTTTTAAGCCAGCTGTGTGATATACAAGAACACTAATTTTTATAAGAAATGAAATTTGATCACCTTATTTCAGACTCTAAAATAAATCTGGCTGAAGGAATAAAAAAAAAAAAAGGGAGTGGGAAAAGCTAGAATAAAGCCTGTTGAAAATTAAGTCTCTTTATTATTAGCTTAGCATAAACTTTATTGGTAAGAAAAGATGTCTCTTGGTACACATGAATGACTGAATGTATTAAGCACCAAATTTGCTTTAGACAAACTGTTTGTACCTGCTCTTGATACAGTTAGAGGAGAGAAAAAGGATTCTTCAGAGTTTCCAGAGCCACCTCGGTGAATGCAATTTAAAATTCTGCTACAGAATCATAGAATCAATAAGGTTGGAAAAGACCTCAAAGATCGTCAAGTCCAACCTATCACCCAACACCTCATGACCGCTTAACCATGGCACCAAGTGCCACGTCCAGTCCCCTCTTGAACACCTCTAGGGATGGCGACTCCACCACCTCCCTGGGCAGCCCATTCCAATGGCTAACAACTGTCTCTGTGAAGAACTTTCTCCTCACCTCGAACCAACCTATCAATTATCCAACAGGGAAAACTACCAATAGCAGAGACCGTATGTACTTTAAAATTAATTACATTATCTATTAAAACTCTGAAGTACCTGAAAACATTTTGCCCAGCCTTAATAGAAATTTTTCTGTTTTCCAAGGAATGAAAAATAACAAATTTTCCTCTCACAATCAATTTACTCTTTTGCTTTTTAGAGACAAGATTAGCAGAGGATACACAGTTGCCCAAGTTCAAAAAAGAAATTATCCATACACTTCAATTTACTTTACAAAAGTATTTTTGTAGCCCTGCATCAAAACCAAGAAAGAAATTTACTTGTCAATGGAATTTGCTGGAAATAAGTTGCAGTGTGACCATATATATCTAAATCTGTGTATATGTTAGGTTGGAGTTGATGACCTCTGAGGTCTTTTCCAACCTGGTCGATTCTGTGATTTGTGAATGCGTGCGAGGCAAAAGGAGAGAGACAAGCACTTACATAACATACATAAACACCCATCTCAAGTCATGTTGGGGCACTGTATAGAACAATCATCTTTCAATGCCTCAAATACTGGTTTCCTGGAACAAAAAATAATGAAGAAAACAGAGAGAAATTATTTCCAATGTTCTGTAAATAAATCAGAAGAAATTTGATTATGGAGTTATGATATCTATGTGACTAATTATAATGGCAATAATTAAGTTAACATCCTTAGAGTAATTGGCTGAGTCCTACTTGAAAGTAAACCAATATCTTATGCTTGACTCAGAAAACTGAGAACACAGTTTTGTAATAAAGGAAAGAAAAAAATTAAAGTAGCAGATTATTCAGGTGTAAATATTTCACTAGTCATGGGTTATCAGCCTGAACAGAACAAACCCTGGACTACCTGCAATACTTGCCACTTACTTTTATTTCCTAGTAGATATTTTCCTAGCCAAATAATAATAATGAAAAAGGACACAGCAGATGGACTTAAATGACTTCCCATTTAGAATTGGCTAAAGATTACTTGAGCTTTTCATCAATCAAACCTGAAAACTTGTATCAGCTCTATTTGCCCTGAGGTAATTTTTCACCTGTCTCCAAACAGATTGTGCTTCATGTTCTTCCAAACTCTATCTTGTTCAATCATAAACAGTCACTTTCAGTTTTGAATGTTCTCTTTCCATTCTATTAAAGAACACCTGAGACAACCTTTCCTAAAAATTAGTGAGTATTTGTCACCCCCTGTCCTCACCCTCCTATGTTTTTATAATACAGGACAAAAAAAATCTGACCACATTGTCTCAGATACTGAGGGTTTTTTTGTACCTGTGTTATGCCTTATTGGCTACTGTTGATCAATGGAACAGAATTATGTCTGCAAGAAAGAACTATGAGCCAACAATAAAACATTAGAAGACTTAATATTATAACTTTCAAGGACTTCATGTAAACTCTGAAAATGCTGGAAGGTAGGTCATTTCCCCCCCCCTAATTCTTTCTATAGTGAGAAAACACAGGTGTGAGAAATAAATGTTATATTATTACAAGTGTTTGATAAACAGAAGAACTGGTTAGCTTAAATTTGAAGAATTTGAACAGATGTTGTCCTAAAGTCCTGGTCTGTATAACTGAAATACTTTAGGTTTTAGCTGAAGGAAAAATAAATAAATTAAAAATTAGAAGTCTGGTACCTGTAAAGAACATATTGGGAAAAGTAATCTCACATAAAAAGAAAAATAGCCATATTTCATAAAACCTTACATTTACCATTTGAGTAACTAAGAAGGATTAGATATTTTGGTTAATAAAGAGATCATCATACTAGTATATGCATTGCATTTGCATATGGATTCCTTTGTCTCAAACAGGTTAAAGATCCCAGGATACATAAGGGTAAAGGAGAAACATCCCTTTCTTCAACATAATTGTTATTTTTGACACAGGCATTTCTGTATGAGCCATACTGCTCCATTATTTATCTTTTGTCTGAACTGCAGGATGAATTATGTGAATGGGAAAAAATAAAAGGCAACCTCAAATTCATCACTCAAAACAATTCTCAAAACACACTGCTGACATATAGTTATACCCACGAAAATCTCTAATTTCAGTGTATTCAACATGTGATATCCCAAGACTGGAGTAGCAACCAATAGTGTTCCTAACAGCCGGGGGGCCACCAGGCCCCCGGCCTTTGTTGTCACCACCACCATCACCCAGTGTGCACCAGGGACACTCACCAGTGATGAGAGGAGGATCCTCAGCCCAGATGGGCTCAGCTTGGAGCTACTGCCCTTCCTGGGGGGATTATAAAGGGGAGTGGGTGGGGAGGGCAAAGTGGCCACACCTGGGGTGGGAGGAGACTCCAACAGAGCCCAGGTGCTCTGAGATGGGAGGGGAAAATGGGTGAAAATTGGGTGGAAAAGAGTGTTAAACCAGCGTTCTTGAGAAAGAATGGATGTGAAAATAATATTTAAATATGATTTACTGGCTTTTAGTTACTGCTGGATGCTTAGCATGGCTACTTCCAGGATGTTCCACTGCTTTTAGATATTAGATAATTGATTGCCAAACCCAAACATGATTTGATAGGCCAATATTAAGTTCAATAAACAAGAACAAGAGGACACAGACTCAAACTGCACCAGGGGAAGTTTAGGCTGGAGGTGAGGAGAAAGTTCTTCACCGAGAGAGTCATTCGCCATTGGAATGTGCTGCCCAGGGAGGTGGTGGAGTCACCATCCCTGGAGGTGTTTAGGAAGAGACTGGATGGGATGCTTGGTGCCATGGTTTAGTTGTCATGAGGTGTTGGGTGACAGGTTGGACTTGATGATCTTTCAGGTCTTTTCCAACCTTATTGATTCTATGATTCTATAGAGTTATCTAGAATTTGAAATGCATACAAAAATGTCCAGAGATCTTTTCTTCTGGTTTAAAACCAGATTCTATGCAGTCAGTAGTGTTACTTCATCACCCTGAGTGATATGGAATTTGATGTTTGAAACACTGTTTGTAGAGAAGCTACAAATACATCTCACAGTTATGCAGAAATGGAAAATACAAGCACAAGACAATTTGGCTTGCATCTTAGAGAACCCTACAGATCTTTGAAATCAAAGCCCATGCCTCCTTCCATAAAAATTAATGCTAATAAAGTTGGGAAAAGAGATCAGAACTCTAACATTTTTGAGAAGTGTCAGCAAGTGTTCATTTGTCTATTTTTGTATTAAGTTATTCCAAACCTGTATTAATAATCTGATTAAACACTTTAGAAATAAAATCATAATAAAACAAAACTCTATGTTATGATTTGAATCTAATATCATGAGCCATGATTATTACAGGGAGTCTTCTTTCACTTTTTATATAAATATACAGTTTAATATTTATAGTTTAAAATCCTCTATCTTCATTCTTCATAATTAAAGGAACAACTTATGGTAGGAAATCAAAATTGGAGTAAGTAAATAGAGAAGATATGCTTTAGTAATCCTTTTTTTGGCATTTTCCATATTGCTTGAACATTCTAGAGGACCACTCTTTCCATGAGACATTATTATTTGTGGTACTTTCTTAATTTGGGAAATAATAGGTTTAGCCTATCTGGTTTCGATATCAAGTGCAGGAGATACAGAGTTTTGTGCAAGTTATTTGTGTTTGAATGTGTTCCAAACTGGGCCTGAATATATTTCATCCTTCTGATTTATGTGCTTTTGAGTACAAAAAGTTGCAGCTGTATACAGGGGGACAGAATTATGCCCACTCAGTAACTACTGTTCAATGAATTAAATGCATGAGATGTGCTAGTATTATAGTCTCTTCACTGCAAAATCAGTAGTAAGTGGAAGGTAAGATACATTTACAAAGGACTTTAACTATATTCTTCTGAATAGAATCTTAGTTTCCCTTCTCTGACATCATTTAAAGGGCAAGGTGAGAACATACTGAAGAAAACTAATACATCTTCATTCCTCCAGATAAACAGAATGACCTTTTCCTGAAATACAAAGTCATCTGTTTTTCATTGAGTATTTCATATAAATGTTTCAAAAAGTTTGCATCATGTGATTTAGCAGTGAGAACAGAAATGTTACTGTTGGAGAGATATATAATAACTCTACTTTGGACACTGAGTTGCTGAACTGCATACAGAGACGGAAAATGAAGCTGCCGAAGTAGAATGAGTCTTATGAGGAGCAGCTGAGAGAGGTGGGGTTGTTCAGTCTAAGAAAAGGAGGTTGTGGGGAGACCTTACTGTCCTTTACAAGTACCTGAATGGTGATTGTAGTAAGTGAGGTGGGTGTAGGTCTCTTCTCCCTAGTACCAAGTGATGGAATGAGGGGAAAAGGCCTCAAATTGTGCCAGAGAGGTTCTGATTGAATATGAAGTAAAATTTCTGTACTGAAAGAGTGGCCAGTAATTGGAACAGGCTGCCCAGGAAAGTGGTGGAGTCACAACACCTGGAGGAGTCACAAAAATTGTAGACCTGGCATTTCAGGCCATGGTGATGTTAAGGCTCACAGTTGGACTTGATGATGTTAGAGGTCTTTTCCAACCCAAACAATATAATGATTTTCTGATTCTATGAAAATCTAAAGAAAGAAAGAAAAGCTTGTGTATTTGAGGAATTAGGCAAACACTATTAATTTCCTTTTATTTTCCTGTGGTAATGGATACTCTGGCAGTAACCAATGCTTTAAAAAATAAATAATGACAATGGAGTTTTTGTGTATGAAGAAAAAGATAAGTGGAGTAGTCTCTAAGGTCAGGCTAATGCATAAGAAGAAATAACCAAAGTGCAGCTGGAGACTAAGCAGGAAAACATGTTTTAGCCACAGGCCAAATCAAATTGCCAAAAAGAAACACAAACATGAATAAAGAAAAAGAAAGTCTTGCCCTACATGCACACAAAATAAAGTCATATAAAATTAATCTTCCTTATGTCCCATGAAAGACTGAATGGTGAAAATAAAATCTCACAATAAATATCACAGCTGCACACTAATAAAAGCATTCCAAAGTGATAGTAAATTCACTCCAGGGTATCCCAGCATCTCAAGTCACTTTAAAACAAATAAATAATGAAAAGATAAGTGAATATGAATCCCTGTGGACAGAAAAAAAGAGAGATGTAATGAGTTTCAAGACAGGCTAGTGCTAAAAATAGAATAATATGATTTACAGAAATTACTTCCAGTGATTAAAATGCGTATGAAGACAACAGAGTTGATATTTCCTTTTCCATTACACAAACAACACAGAGAAAATTGAGTCAAAGATGTCTGACTTCATTTCTTAACTCTCAAGTTTTTACAGCTAGACATACAATTTTCCACATCACTGTTTAACTTTTAATTATTGAGAAGCAAACCACTGACATATTTGTATCAAGGGGGAAAATATAATGAAATCTAATTTCCTTGAGTACAGGGATAAGTGATAAAAGCATATTTTCCAATTTTTCCTGTATTTTATATACAAAATATATTTGTCACCAACAAAGTCTGTGCAAGATAAAATGCATAAATATTTGTATACCACTGATACAGCTGTAGGAGATAAATTACTGACTAACCAGGAGCACAATACCTTACTACTGAATTACTCCATGAAGTGTTTTTATTAATTGTGATTCTGAAGCAGCACACAGAATTATCACCACATGCTGTCAGTAAGAACACTATTTCTCTTACTGTCTTTGATTGCAAAGGGCTGTTTCTTCACTAGGGTGGTGAAGAACACTTAATAGGCCAAAAATATGAATAGAACAAATGAAATGTGCTTCATGTCAGAGATTTGTTTAAACTGTTAGGTCCACTTTTATTTACTTTTCCAGTGTTCCTAAAGGAACTAGAACTGTGCTGCTTCTAGCATAGAAAGGTCATCTTCTAGCATAGAAAGGTCATATTCTAACAAGAATGTATGGAATCTTGACCATTTTCAGAAAAAAAATGAAAGAGAAATTTGTTAGGACTTAGAATAAATTAACTTAAAACTCTACATGCTGGAGATGCAAATTAAATTCAACCAGCAAACACTGATAGCAAAAATAATTAATTTCTAAACCTGTTTTTCCCTGAAGCACCATGAATTTCTGTGTCTTAAAAACATCAGAAACCTTTATCAAGTACTTTTCTATATTTTCCAATATAATATTTTGCCTTTAAACTTGAATGTTGAGTTTTCTCAGTGATAATCTTCAGTGGAACCCTTATGTGTGACTCATGCACGCAGAAAAGGCAAAAGATGATAGATACAGAAACTTTCAGCTATGTCAAACTTGGTCATTTTGCCAAAAAGATTTAATGAGCAAGATATCAAAAGAGGATCTATATATTAGAGTAAATGTCTATTTTGAGGAACCCTACTATAGGAACTAATAGCAGATTGTTAGCTGTGAAGAAGCAAACATACTGGTTGATGGGAGGCTGAACATGAGCCTGCAGTGTGCCCAGGCAGCCAGGAGGGCCAATGGCATCCTGGCCTGCATCAGGAACAGTGTGGCCAGCAGGAGCAGGGAGGTCATTCTGCCCCTGTACACTGCACTGGTTAGGCCACACCTTGAGTACTGTGTCCAATTCTGGGCTCCTCAGTTTAGGAAGGATGTTGACTTGCAGGAACCTGTCCAGAGAAGGGCAACAAAGTTGGTGAGGGGTTTGGAACACAAGCCCTATGAAGAGAGGCTGAGGGAGCTGGGGTTGCTTAGCCTGGAGGAGACTGAGGGGTGATCTTATTGCCCTCTACAACTACCTGAAGGGAGGTTGTAGCCAGGCAGAGGCTGGTCTCTTCTCCCAGGCAGCCAGCACCAGAACAAGAGGACACAGTCTCAGGCTGCGCCAGGGCAGGTTTAGACTGGACGTTAGGAGGAAGTTCTATACAGAGAGAGTGATTCCCCATTGGAATGGGCTGCCTGGGAAGGTGATGGAGTCACCGTCATTGGAGGTGTTCAGGAGGAGACTTGATGGGGTGCTTGGTGCCATGGTCTAGTTGTTTGATGGGTTGGACACGATGATCTTGAAGGTCTCTTCCAACCTGGTTTATTGTATTGTATTGTATTATTGTATTGTATCTTCTACCATATAAAGATATTATAGTTGTACAGCAAGTAATTATACATTGGCAGTGAGTAATGCAGGACTGTTTATGCTCTGGAGTCTGATTCCAACTTTGTGGATAAAATAGCTAAGTGATACCAATTTTTTTATTTTTTTTAAGTTCTGGAAAAATCAAGAAAAGCAGAGGAGTATTTTCTACCTTTTGATTTAATTTTCTACTGAAAAGTTTCCTGTTAAACTACAGTTTGCTTTATAATTAAGTGTGTATTTAGAGAGATGTCCATGTGCCTGTCCCTGTATTGTAAGAACTCTTGCCTACTTTTACTTTCACTGTGTTAAATCTTGAAAGTCTTCACAGTCCTACTGAATTTCTTGTCATGTGAAAGATATAAATATGTAAAATCAGAAATAAAGCTCCATCTGTGTATTAACATTTATACATAAGAAAGAATAGCATTAGTGAGTATCCACTCAAACAAAACCCCTAACCTCCAAACACAAACAAGAGAAGGGAACATTGCTCTCTTGTGATCAAGAAGGCCAATGGTATCCTGGGTTGTATTAGAAGGTTTGTGGTTAGTAGGTCGAGAGAGGTTCTCCTCCCTCTTTACTCTTCCCTGGTGAGGCCACATCTGGAATATTGTGCCCAGTTCTGGGCCCCATAGTTCAAGAAGGACCTCAGGGAACTGCTTGAAAAGTCCAGAGCGACATAAATTATTAAGGGAGTGGAACATACTTCTTACAAGGAGGCACTAAGGGATCTGGGTGTCTTTAGCTTGGAGAAGAGAACACTAAGGGGTAACTTCATTAACGTTCATAAAGATGTAAAGCATGCGTGCCAAGAGAATGGAGTCAGGCTCTTGGTGATGCCCAATGAAGGAACAAGGGGCAATGGGTGGAAGTTGAGGCACAGGAAGTTCCATGAGGAAAACAAAATTTTAACTGTGAGGGTAACAGAACACTGGGACAGGCTGCCTAGGGGAGCCTCCCTCTCTGGAGATATTCAAGACCCACCTGGATGTGTTCCTGTGTGATCTGGTGTAGGTGATCCTGCTCTGGCAGGGGGTTGGACTAGATGATTTTTAAGGGTCCTTTCCAACCCCTAATATTCTCTGATTCTGTGAACTTTTCTAAAGTTGCACTGTTAGATGCACTGTTTTCATACTAGAGAGGTAGTTAGATCATACTTGGTTTAACATCATCAGATCATCTAAAATACTGTTTGAACAATGCAAGCATTAAATATAGATCATTCCACTGGGATATAATGTTTGATTCAAGGGGAGTTGTTAGTCAGCCACTAGATTTTTATTTTTATCTAAAAACATCAAGCACATTTTTTTCCACATCTGACTGATGGCCTGAAGTGTCCAATATAGTATGCGAAAGTGACAAGAATTTGCATGTGTTCCAGAATGTGACATTGCCTGATGATATAAGAGTGCAAGTCTTCATAATTCTTTCTTTTACTCCCCCTCACCTCATGCAGGATCATAATTTGTTCTTATATCACACCTTGAAACTTTCAATAGGTATCCAAAGTTCAGTAAAATATTTCAACTTTATGGCTTTGTGTATAAACCAAAATCTATCCATATCACCAATCATATACTTCATTCTTATGTGCTGGATTCATTGAATTATTAATTTGGGAAAGACCTCTAAGATCATTGAATCCAATCATCAACCTAAGACCTCCATAGCCATTAAACTGTGTCCCAAAGTGCCATATCTATATGATCTTTGAACACTTCCAGGGATGCTGACTCCATCACTTCACTGAGCAGCTTGTTCCAATGCCTGATCACTCCTTCAGTAAAGAATTTTTTCCTAATTTCTGAATTAAACCACCTCTGGCAACTTGAGGCCACTTAATGAAATATGAAAATGTAGTAAACAGAAAATGATATTGCAACAAAGTATTTTGCATACATCCTAAAATTTTTGGGCCCCGTGCTTAAAAAGCACAGTGCGATGGCAGCGCATTTGCTCTTAGCCAGCAACAGTTTTAGATGTGCTTCCATTTTACTTTATCAGTATGCTACTCACAATAAAATGCACTGAGTGGCATAATTCCTGTTTATTCTGTTGCTTTAGAAAGGCTTTTCTAAAATCTTCCCATTGTGTTTTAGATTTACTTTGGCTAGGTGTGGCTGAAAGTCTAAGAGAGTAGTAAAATAGAGACAGAAGACACTCTTAAGGGAGAAAAACTGAACAATTCTGCAAAAACCTATTTGTGCCTAGTGCAGAATATACAGTATCAGAGAAACAGTACTAAACCCCACGAATCTACTTAGTTTTGTTTTGTTTTCCTGTTAGAAGCTTTTCTACTTCTGACGCAAACTGGCTGTAGCAATTGAAAGGCTGCTTTCCATCTTGAGAAAGATTCTTTAACTGGCTTCAAGGAAATTGCATTTTTAATGCATTTAATCTTTTCCTTTGTGTTCTTCTTCTACCAGTTATAGCGTTATTTCCAGCAGTGTATTACATGGAACTCCAGTTGTTTCAAATAAATTAGCAAAAGAGAGAACATTTTTCCCTTGAAGCTTTCGTTGTGTCCTGACAGATGCTGAAGAGAGAGAAAGTCTCCAGAGCTTTATGCAACTTTTTTGCATTGGCTGGTTCTGTTCTGATTATACACTCAGATAAAAAGATTCAAAGCACGCTTCCAAAGTTGTAATGTCTGGTTTGAAGAAGTTTTCCACAGAAAGACAGAAATCTGAAAAATCATTACTGGGTCTTATCCCTCCTCCCAGGCCTTCTTCCACATGGCATTAGAAACAACTGTACAAACATGAAGCTACATCTAAACTGCTCAACCAAGCAGTCCTTATTTCTGTAAAAGGTTTCATTTGACGCGAGTAAGGGAGCTCCCAACAGGAAGATGGATGTGTGTAACTTCGCAGCCACATGCTCAGTGACTTAAAACCTCTTACAGCTCTGGATGCCTGCTGTTAATAACAGAAGACTGTGTTGTGTGGCCCAGGAAACAAGAAATTTTTTATGAAACCTACTTCAGCAGTTTCCAAAGATTGCAGGTAATACTGGATGCACAGGTACATCTATATTACTTGCATATATTTCTATGCATACGATTCATTTGCCTATAAGAACACATAATATGCATATTCTCAGTATCCTCTATCTCTGTAAATCAGTAAACCACTAAGAGTTTTGAAGTAAAAATTGTACCAGAATGAAAATTGTCATGAACTCAAGCCATGAAATTCTTCTGGACTTACTCCAACATTTGTCCATGTTCTCGCTTTTATCTATAGAAAAAGAAAAGAAAAGAAAAAAAAAAGTTAAAAAAATTGTCTCATTATAACCTCATAAAAATGATTTTTTAAAACATGAATGTTGCTAAGGGAGGTGGTGGAGTCACTGTCCCTGGAGGTGTTCAAGAGGGGTTGGACGTGGCACTTGGTGCCATGGTTTAATAGTCATGAGGTCTCGGGTGACAGGTTGCACTTGATGATCTTTAAGGTCTTTTCCAACCTTGTTGATTCTATGATAAATGCATGATCATAAATAAATAATACCAAGAAAGTGTCTGTCCTATAGTTCACTGGCATAAAATATTCTTTTCAATATAACCAAATTCTGATGAGAATGTGTAGGTCAGTAAGAGCAGCTTTGCATGGATATAAAGAATCTTTGCCTCTCTCATTGGTGACGAGCCATACAACGAAGAAGATCTGAAGAGGTGGCATTTGTAGAGAATGGAAAAAGGGGAGAAAGGTTAGGAGCAATGTCAGTTATAACCCAAGAAATGCTAAACTATGGAAAAAAAAACCCACTGATATCTTAAAAGTGCATGATTAGCCACAGGGAAAAATTCAAGCTGTATCAAAATGTGCCCTATATTCTGTATATTCTTTGAGTGGTTTGACACAGGGATAAATAAAAAGAGAGAGATTGAAAAGAGAAGTTTCTTTGAATGCTCGTGTTTGCTGACAGCTGTTGTACCATACATACTAAGGACTTAATATTGTGCAGTCTTAACTAAAGTTCACTAGCATAAATTTAATTTAATATTGCAATTGGCAACTGACACTGCTTCTTTAATGTCTGGCAAATTATTTCACATATCAGATCAAGAAAACCAGGTGAAATAAAAAGCTGTTTTAGAACTCCATTCTAGCACAGTCCTTTTCATTTACCATTTTCCCTGTGGCTGTTAGTTGAAATTCATTGATAGGTCAAAGCAACTGTTTGGCTTAAAGGCAGAATTTTTAGGTAAACAAGAAGAAAAAAATAAGAAACCTAGAGCCAATGTCCAGTGTTGTACTGTTAATAAGAACTCCTTCTTCTTGGTAAAGATTCATGGTTTTTTTTCACTGCTTAGAATCTAAATTATTTATCTCTATTTTCTACTGCTTAGGAAATCCCTTGGATTTAGTTGAGCTGACCTCTTACACAGGGGTGAAACCTTGCCTACACCAAACAAATTTCACTTTGACTGTGGTTAACTGTGTCTTACTAAATTTCTGCAGAAGCTGAGAAAGCTTGTGACCAATTTTATCAGATCAGGTCAAGTTTTAGGGAGTGTTGCCAACAGCACAAACATCTCCAAAGTCTAGATAAGGAATAAACAACAAGCAAGGAAACAAGAGAGGTCAGGGGAGACCTTATTGCCATCTACAACTGCCTGAAAGGTGGTTGTAGCCAGGTGGGGGTCAGTCTCTTCTCCCAGGCAACTAGTACCAAAACAAGAGGATACAGTCTCAAGTTGTGCTGAGGGAGGTTTAGGCTGGATGTTAGGAAGAAATTTTTCCCGGAAAGAGATTGGCCATTGGAATGGGTTGCCCAGGGAGGTGGTGGAGTCACCATCACTGGAAGTGTTTTAAGACAAGATTGGATGAGGCACTTGGTGTCATGGTTTATTTGATTAGATAGTGTTAAGTGGTAGGTTGAACTCGGTGATCTCAAAGGTCTTTTCCAACCTGGTTAATTCTATATTCTGTAAGAGGAGAAAAAGTATTTTGCCGGATAGATGTGCTGTATAATAGAAACTGAAGTACTTTTCTTCCTACCACAGAGACTGGAGAAATGCAGCATTACTCTCCTTTTGGTTTTTGCTTGCTTGGGTTTTCTACCAAAAGAAGTTAGAACTGGATGGGGATAGTGTACCCAAAAGAGGCACTCAGGCTGTATCTGGGGATCTGAGATTGCATCTGCACAAACACAACTGTTTAGACATTGTTGTCATTCCCCTCAAATTCTATCATTATATTATCTTCCTTATTTGTGATTAGGATTCACCCTGTGAGGTCTGTTCCATAGAAATGGAAAAGGAAGCATCTGCATTGCAGTATTATTGTACTTAATATACATTGTGGGAAATGTCCCTATGATGGCATTTTGGAGGTCGCAGAACAGTCAGGGAAGCATGACTGAATGTATCTGAGTGCTAACCCAAGGTCATAGTCTGTAACAGCTCTGTGGTTTGCATATTCTACTGCAGCATATACTGGTGCCACCATCCAGGTGGCACACACTCTGTTGTAATGAATAGTGTAATGAAAGCTAATTAATTTCACATTCCATAGATGAGTTTACTATGCTAGAAGGAAACATTTCTAAATATAAGTAACCGTTGTGGGGTTTTCACTGTATGCCCAATTTAGGATAAAGATCCTTGAACTTCAAAACATGTCCTCTGCTTCTAAGTTTCAAATGACAGCATGCGATTCCTCCTGCCTGATTGCCTGTTGCAGTATGGCAATTGGCATTTTTACTGTCAGGCTCTGAAAAATGAAGTGATTATAGTCTTGACAGAGCAACGTGGAAAATTGTGAATTTCCTGTTGTTGATCTGAGAGATTTCATTCTCTGAGACCATCAAAACAGCATGCTTTAAAAGCAGTCACTTCACTTTGAAGTGTACCTCCTAACTGTACTATAAAGTTACATCAATTAACTGCAAAATTGCAATCTCAGAAGTGCATAGTTTTATGCAGAAACAGTTTTGAGTAACTCAAGTATTTTACTACAATCACTTACTTATAATCAACTCCTTGAGCAGATATTCTTTACACTTATATATAAAGTGGGAATTGCAAAACCTGAAAGCCTTATGCACCATAGAGTTTAGCTTGTGATAAGATTACACACTTAAATGAGTGTAGGAAAATTTTAGTGTTCCTTATGAAGAAAGAAGTAAATGACTGAGAGAAGGAAGTTTGGAGATTATATATATAAAATATTTTTATATTGTGCTATATGAAGGACTATCAAAAACTACTAGAATCAGCTGGGTTTAAAATGTTACATGAAGATTGGGAATAATATTAATGCAGGTTTTGAAATCCATAGCTAGTGTGTCATATGCTAAAACTTGAAGACACTTGAACGTGTCCAGAGAAGGGCAACAAGGCTGGGGAGAGGCCTTGAGCACAAGCCCTATGAGGAGAGGCTGAGGGAGCTGGGGCTGTTTAGCCTGGAGAAGAGGAGGCTCAGGGGCAACCTCATTGCTCTCTACAACTACCTGAAAGGTGGTTGTAGCCAGGAAGGGGTTGGCCTCTTCTCCCTGGCAGCCAGCACCAGAACAAGGGGACACACTCTCAAGCTGCAACAGGGAAAGTTTAGGCTCGAGGTGAGGAGAAAGTTCTTCACTGAGAGAGTGATTTGTCATTGGAATGGGCTGCCCGGGAGGTGGTGGAGTCACCGTCCCTGGAGGCGTTCAAGAGGGGACTGGATGTGGCACTTGGTGCCATGGTCTAGTCGTGAGGTTTGTGGTTACAGGTTGGACTCGATGATCTTCGAGGTCTCTTCCAACCTTGGTAATACTGTAATACTGTAATTTATGTATTTCAGCTGTATTGTAGCTGAAAAACAGAGATTCCATTTACTAAATAGAAAAGTTGTGTCACAGATCTACCAGGATATTTTGACTTGTATTTGTCTTGTATATGTACAGTTGAGGTTAGAAATTACGAAGCAGATTGCCTTAAATGAGTAGGTAAGCAGGTATGACACTGTCTTGTTTCAATCAAAAAATTCAAATTCTGTCATTCAAGGCCTTATGTTGGGAAGAAAAAGAAATCAATAGGACAAATCACATAACACGTAATTACAGAGGGCATTTTAAATATATCTATTGGAGTAACACTGTGTTTCCATTTGCACTTCATTTTTAGGCATGAGGACATTTGTTCCCAGACAAATTATTTCATGCCCCACTACTGCATAAAATAGCAGGCAGAACACTGAGATCACTTCAGGAAAAATAACAGCAAATTTCTGAAGAACTGTAGAAATAAGGCAAGTCTTCGCTGCATGAACAAATAGTTACAGTCTGGAAAGTCAATGAATTGGTGTCTCATGAAGTTCTAAAAGTGACTTGCATTCAATATCCTGACTTTCTTTAAAAGGGAGACTCAAATGTTGAAAAGACTTTAAAGACAGTTTTATTACTGTTTTAAAATATTGATTAAACTTTCTCCATCTGCATTTATTTATCATGTATTTCTTCATACTCACAAAGGCTTCCTGTAGAGAAGATGTACAGAAGATACAATAGATGTATAGAAGATACAATACATAGAAGAACACTCCTAGGCTTTATGTTTCCTCAGAGGAGAAAAGTAACAGATGGATGAATTCTGAAAGTGCAAGTAGTAATTGCTATATCTTTCATAAAAATCAAGAGAAGTCTTCAACCCTCAGTTGTTGAACTCCCTGGTTTAGTAGAATGGGTAAGGATTCATCATCTGCTGATAGGTCTTATTGAATTTTTATTCAGTTGCCAATATATTTTAAAGCTTTTATATGCTGTATCATCATCTGCAGAGGTGTCAAAACAATGCTAATGCCTTAGCACAGTTTAGGTCAGGCAATCAATATCTTTCTTCTTTGTCAAATGACCACTATAATCTGGCACAGATAGGAAATGTTGAAAACCGAAACCACAGATGATTGGTAGTTCTGAAGTGCCTCACTGCCATCAATATAAAGAGAGTTCCTCTATAAAGTTTTTTCACCCTTTTTTTTAATAAGTAAAATAATCTTAAAGCTCTTTTGCTGATATAGTTAAGCTGATTTTCTTGAAAGGAATATTAAGATCTTTTCCTAAAGCATGATTAAAACATAAAGAGTAATAATAAATTTGGAGTGAATACATAGTTCAAGATGTTTATATCCTTTTTCAAAGTTAAGGAATGAAAATAACTCCTGATTCCATTGTTAGGCAACTATTTTTCATCCCCAAGAGAGCTGCAAGTACTATAGCCAATAAAAGTACAAGAACCAATACCATTTTAAGGTGTTAAATCAGGCAAGTAGATTTTCAGTTTAGCCCCAAAGCTAGAGACTGATATTTTACATCTGAAAGCAAAATCTCTCTTCTTGGCCTAGAGATCTCTAAAGCCAAGGAAAGACATGTGGGTTCAGGACTGAAAGGTCAGGAGAATGTATGGTGACAGTCTGACAGCTGGATTAGATTTCTCATTTGCCTGGGTTTTTGGGGGGGGGGGGTTGTTTTTGCTTTTGTTTTATTTTGTTTTTTCCTGTTTTGTTTTGCTTGTAAGGCTACACTGACTTTTTCAATTCAAAGTATAACATAAAAATTCATAATGATATTAAACATGAACCATTATGTTTTCCAGGTACATGGAACTAGGAAAAACATTTAACTGATTTTAATAGACCATGAGGCTAGAGTTGGTACAAAAAAATGCCAGAAAGTATTGATCTGTAGAAGTTCAATATTTCAGGGAAACAGTAAATCATATCAACAGCTCATGTGGAAACAAAGAAACCAAATAATTCAGCTTCCTGTCTTTCAGATAAATCTAGGTGATTTTCCCAGGCTCCTACAACTCATTTTACACATTTCTGCTGCTGTCCATCTGCTGAGCTGTCTGTCTCTGCAATCCTGTGCACATCCCAGCTGTTCCTCCTGTGAACTAGCCAAAAGGACTCCAAAGCTGGTGAGCAAAATAGTTCTCCTGCCCAAGCAACAGACAGAAACCAGGGTTGGCAGGCAGTGGCATGCCCAGGCTGCCAGGGCATCAGTTGCATTAGGCTTGCAGGTCAATCAGATATTTAGCCAGATGCGTTTAACAGGGTGCCTGATGAGCTTTAAAGTTTCCTTAGCAGCGGGCTCTGCTGGATCTTGGTCTGGAGATTTGACTAAGCATCTTCCAAACTTACTTGATGGTTATAGTAACTTGCTTCCCATACAATACAATACAATGCAATACAATACAATACAATACAATACAATACACCAGGTTGGAAGAGACCTTCAAGATCATTGCGTCCAACCCATCAACCAATCCAACCCACCCAACAACTAAACCATGCAGCCAAGCACCCCATCGAGTCTTCTCCTGAACACCTCCAATGAAGGTGACTCCACCACCTCCATGGGTAGCCGATTCCAATGGGCAATCACTCTCTCCCTGTAGCCATGTAACTGTCCCACCCGTTTGACAGGCTCATTGGACTACTGAGATGCCCAATAAAGTAGAAATAGATTTCCTCGAAGCAGCTAAGTCTTATTAGCAGCTCTAGGAACTACTGTTTGATGATTGAATATTCTCCTTGCTGACTATCAGAGCTCACTTATCTAACTTGCTGGTTTGTGGAAGCATAGTGAGAAAGCAATTCATTAAAAAGCAGCGGGAGAAATTTGGAAACTCAGTACCATCCTGTGGAGTTTCAGTTGTACCAAGATTTGTTTTTTAGCATTTTATTTGTTTCGAGTTGGGTTGCAGTCATTTGTAAATAGTAGAAATGTTTTGCAGGTCAGACATTTGGTTGTTTAGACAACTCATGCCAGCATGAATTTATGAATGGCTTTGTAGACACCTTGAAAGAAGGTAGGAGAATTCAAAATTACAGCCTTCCTTAGAATAAATAAATAAATAAATAAATAAATAAATAAATAAATAAATAAATAGTTAAAACTATTATCTGCTTACACTGATGAGAGTTGGTTATTTTTCAGTAGCTTCACTTTACTGATAATCCTACTCCATTTTACCACTCATTCTGAGGGTATGGATTAAGACAAACACCCTAATCTTCACATTTATATTTTCTTTCACACTCTTTTAGAACAACAAAAAAAGAAAAACGAGATTCCTACTCTACCAGCCTTAAGCAGGATTTACTGTCACCACTATCGGTTACCACTGTGTGGTTACTCATTATTTCCCTCTCTCCCATGAGATAACAATGTCCCGGATATTCCCATTTTACAGCCAGGGCTCTTGGAAGCATTTAGTATACCACTCAGCCTGTGCAGTGTGAAGCCTGGTGCACTCCAAGTCTTAGCTCTAAGTGCCTGTATCACTATATTTTTTCATCTGCCTGAACTCAGGTTGCCTGCAATCCTAACCTTTCTTTTTATCTGCTATACATGGTACTGTAACAGCTTGCTAGAGAGATACCAAGCTGCTTTATCTAACAATCTCTAATCACAAGGTGGTTCTCTAAGGCCAAATAGATACGTCTGGGGAATGTAAGTATCTGCTCAAGTGTTCTGATAAGCTCAGGGCTTCTTTCCCTCTATTGATTATAAAAAGAGTCCGGATGATTACTGATAATATTTGCTGAGATGAGTACTGCACAGAGCTCATAGAAGATGTAAGTGCAAGGTGCATCTTACTGCTTGTAAATTACAGTACTAATCATTAATGTACAGTCCTAATTATTAAACCATCTTTCCACGTTGTCTCTGTATTGTTTCCTGTCTGTGTTCTCATACTATTCCTTCTTAGTTCCTACCTCTTTAACAAAGTGTATTCAATTGAAAGAGACATGAAGACAGGCTGAAAGAATTGGGACTGTTCAGCCTGGAGAAGAGAAGGCTCCCGGGGGACCTGATAACTACTTTTCAATATCTGAAGATGACCTGCAGAAAGGCTGGGGAAGGACTGTTTAGAAGGGCTTGTAGCAATACGACGAGGGGCAATGGTTTTAAACTGCAGAAGGGTAGACTTAGGTCGGACATAAGGAAGAGGTTTTTTACAATGAGAGTGATAAAATACCGGATGTTTGCACAGGGCTGTAGTTGAGGTTCCATCCCTGGAGCATAATGTCACAGAATCAGGTCCTTTTTGGATACAGTGTACTGAAGGGCTAATAAAGGCTGCACATTGAGCATGGAAGTTCATCCTTTAATAAATTGATTGTGTATGTGAAAATAACTGGCTGAACAATGTGAAGAATTGTCTTCAGTGAAAAATAGAATTTTTTACAAAATTACCAATCATCCAACAGAAATAAACAAACATAAGAACACCATGCTTTAGACCTTCAAGTAGGAATGCAATAACAGAGGAACCTGACGCCCCTGGTTCCATTCTGAGAAGGAAATATGTAATGGGCAGAAAAATACATTGAGAAAGAAATATGCACTGGCACAAAGTTCACTTCTCAAACAATTTCCTGGGTAATTATGGAATCTGTTATATGGCATCTATGCCTTGTGCCTCGCAGGTTCCAAAGGACAATACGCTAGTGCTACCAGGGCACACTGCAGCAACTGGTTGTGTAGAAATACAGACAGTCTTCAAACTGATCACATATTTCCACAAAACATATCAGTCTCTTCTGCTACATAGAAAAGAAAACAAAAAAAGCAAACCACACACCCCCAAAAAACCACAGGTATCACTCTCCTGTCGATTTTCACAATGTTTACATTGTGCTGAGTACAGCTCTGAAATGAGAATAACTGAATTTGAAAGCATTAAGATATTCCGTGTCTGACTACTGTGGTGGTTTAAGGCTATGCTTTTAAAATTTAGTTACAGATTTTGAGCAGAAAGCAGTAGAAAGATATAAATAAATCACTATTTGGTGTAAAAAGGAAAACAAAAGGTTTTTCTAAAAAAAAAAAATTCATTGGATAACTATCTAGAATAAGGTAGGCCAGACCATAACAATTCTCTTCTTCTTTCCCGATCTCTGCTGCTTTGCTTCTCTTGGGAGAGATTAACCTGCTTGTCGGCTGGCCTTGGCTGAAATTGTTTAGTTAAGTCTAACCTCTGCTTTCTCTCCACTCCTTTTCTCCCTTGGGACAGGAGGGTGGGGGGAGCAGTGAAACAGCTTCCCTGGTCTCTGACTAGAGGGAGTTTTGTGTTGTTTGCTAATTGTAAATATCTGTATAATATTGTAAATACTGTGCATTTTGTACATATTTATTGCATTCCATTGTAGAGTGTAGTTTGTGCTTGTAAATACAGCTTCATTTGCTTCTAACTGAGTTGGTCTGGCAAAGTTAATGCTGGGAGGGGGAACTTTTCTAATATGAGAAAGAATGAGATATAGTGGGAGGAAAAAAAATACTACTTCTATATAATAATACATGGTGGTAATTTACTGTGGAGGGTAACCTTCGCTTGTGCTAGACACAGCTGAATAAGTCTAAGCCACATTGACTGCCTAACTAAATATTTGTTGACTTTAATGGGAGCTTAAATAGGTAGGTCTGCTGTAGAAACACGAATTTTAGTGCTGTAATGTTGAAATTAATTATCCCATTGCAGGTGTCCTAAAGTCGACTTCTGGAAAGCCAAGAGGAAACACATGCATTGATTCTAAATTGGAATCATGTGATAATTAAGAGTGACATGTAGAAAGAGCTGTGTAATTTATTTGCTTCAAGCAACTCTAATAACCCTTTATAATAGTACTGAATGCATTTTTTAATGTCTTCAGCCTGCATTTTATTTCTTCACAGCATTAAATAAAACATAGAAAGCCCCATTATTAGAAGCTGTTGACCTGAAACCACACTAATAGCTCACGACAGATTTGAATGAGATTCTGTATCTAAGTCCCACTAGTTTTATTACTCTTTGAAACATTAACTAAACTAGTAGAGGATTTCAAAGGAGAAGAATGGAAATAAGTGAAAAGTATATCCTCTAAAGGCTTCTGAACTATTTTTAGTTCTTGCTGCTCGGGGCTGCAATCAAACAATGCAAAATGAATATTCATTAGGGAGCTGAGTAATTGATTTTATATTTTTTTTTAGCACACTGCAAAACCAAGTACAGTGGGGAAACACACATCTGTTTGGATGATGGAGTAATGTCTCTCTGACTCACAGAGTGCTGGCAGTGAAAGTATTCAGGAACTGAGGCATTCCTCAAGTCTGCAATAAAGTAATATGATAGACCATATTTCCTTTTGCAATTAATTTATAATATTTTGTTGAAGGCAATAGACTGTGCTATCAAAGGTTTGATCCTAAGTAATCGCTAAGAGGGCTTGAATTCTTTCTGTTTGGGACATATCCTGTACAAAATGCCTTAATTTGCATAATCTTCAAGATTATTTTTTTCCCCCATTTACAATCACTTGCATATTACACTGACACAACAGCTATCAATTTAACGAAAACCGATAGGGACAAAGTCTTAGGATGTTTATTTAAAGTCAGAAACAAAACAAAAAAACAAACAGTGAAGAAGAAGGTGCTCTAAAAGACAGGAAAAGGCAGTTTTCTTATTCCTACTGACAGCTGCTACCATGTGACTAGCTTATTTTTCATGTTACCCTGTAACTGTGAGCAAAACTACCATGGCAAGATGACTTAAACATTTTGTTTATCCAAAAATAAAATGTTTCCTGAACCTTCTTTAACTTTACAGGCCTGATGAGAGTAGAACACTTTCAAAATGTTCTTTCTACCTATATTCTCTAACTTTTAGAATCTTAGACCAAATCCCACCATCCTTTCGTTGCTGCAATGCCAATGTGTCTCTGTCATTTTAAAAGCTTTAAGTTCGGTATGGTTTTCACTATATAGCTATGATTTTCACTATATAGCTGTCCTCTCTCTTAGATGCTACTCCCAGCAATATAGGCAATTTATGTGATTCCTTGGTCTAGCAGTGAACAGGTAATACTAATTTATGATGAGGCTGGAAGTTCACAAACACACAACTGGAAAGACTGTTGATAACAAATACTTGCATTGAAATTATTAGGTGATTCGTAACAGTGAATACAGAATATGATTGATAATTTCTTCCTTGAGTTAGGCATCACAAAACATAACTGAGAATACCTACACAGAAACACTACCTCCACAATTTTAAATTCTGCCTGAGGCTTTTCATCCTTGAGTGAGAATAACTTTTAACTTTAAATGTCCCAATTTTCAATTAATCATCAAAGGAAACACTTTCACAGAACACACAATGACAAAAATCGGTTTTTTGATTCTATATCTTCCTGCAATCATTTGCCTCTAGAAAAATCTGGAAAAGTACTTGTTGAAAGAAGCAACTGAAGGAGTGACACAGCTTTTAGAAGTAAAACCAAACCTTTCATTAAACCTTTGTGTTCTCACTGCAGAAGTTTACTTACTTGTTTGCATTCTCCCTTTCTTTGAATGCTGACTGAACTTATCCTTAACTTTGATAGGTGTTAGTTTGTAGATCTTTTCCAAAGATGAGCAAAACACTGCAATGAGTGTTTCTCTATGGGCTTGCAGGTAGGATACATAAAATCAGGAGACAGGGGGAAAAACAAAGTAGTCAGCAGAGACTTCATGCTCTTCGTTTATTGTGTGGACATTTGTGATGAATTTTTTTCTCCTCTACCAGCAGGGAAATACAAGAAATACTGGAAACACTGTAGTTTGAACAATGGTAAAGTGCATTTAAAGTTTAGTCCCCACAGGTAAGTAATGGGGGTTGGAGCTTTCTATTTCATTTTTTATAGAGGAAGTGAAATTGTGTGACCAAGGGCAAAACTAATCTTTGATAACATAATATAAAGGATGTAGGCATTTCTGGCTCAGTATCAGATAAACATTTGCTCTGGGACTCCATGCAAATCAGAGGAATAGCTGTTTGTGAGTCTTGGCCTTGGCCGTGCTTAATCAGCCAGAATTTCCTATTAATGGATTTTGAATAGTCATGACAGAACTAATTACTTTAAAGATGGGCAAAGAATTTTGGCAGGAAGAGAGGCGACATTTTATAATGGTAAATAATCTCTCTCCTCTACAATATGCAGCAGTGCAGTACTGTGTGCAGTGCATATCAAGAGGGAATGTGCTATTCATTAAGTGCATCAAATAAGAATTGTAATATAAGAGGTTTCCACAGTTCTGAGGCCTTTTAACTAATCTTCACAACAAACCTATAGGACTGACCTCATCAGCTCAGGTTTGGGGTTTTTTGTTTGTTTGTAGTTGTTTAGAATTATATTGGGGGGGGTGGGGAGTATTTTTTGTTTGAGTTGGGTTTTGGTTTTTAACTGAAGTAGAGTCGAATTCAAGGAGAGCCAGGATGGATTGAGAGTAACGGACTGCTGAGGATTTGTTGCAAGGCTATAGCAGACTGCCCATCTTAGCTGCACCTTGCACTTGAGTCCAATTTATTCAAGGCAATCTTTCTTTGCATTTAACAAAATATAAATCCAACTAATAGCTCTGCTATATAATCCAGATCCTGAGGATTGAAACACTGTATGGATTGTGCTCCATAGGATTGTTTTCTTAGTTAATCAAGGCTTTTACTCCTAGTCTGTAATTGAAGGATATCAGAGTTTCCATTATATGAACTGTTCAGATGTTACTTTCTTGTAATTTTTTCCCTTATTTGTATTTAAACTCTTAAAACATGTCATTATCTTTTCTTTTTTTTTTTTTTAAGGATACTGGGCCTACAGCAATTTTCATGCTAGGAACCTAAATATGTACAGTATATAACAGTTGTGAAACAATGTAATGTTATTGGTAAGGAAAAGCAGGGAAACTTTATCTTTATCCATCAGTATTTCATGTAATTTTCTCTATTGTCCTGCTGAGGAATGGAGTGAGAGATTGGTTTGGTGGGCACTTAGCAGACAGGCAAGGTCAATTTACCACATCAACTGGAAAAAAGAAGAACAAAAGAGTTTTAAATGCCTTTATGCCTACAAAAGATAACATAAAATTGTTAAATTATTTTTGACCTGTTCTGTAGTCTAGCACAGAATAACTGTGACATATATTTAAGCTAACATTCATTCCTTTAATCATAAAAATGTCAGTGGAGTTCACTCAGGTGTCAGGGAGGTCATTCTACCCCTGTACTCAGCACTGGTTAGGCCACACCATGAGTCCTGTGTCCAGTTCTGGGCCACTCAGTTTAAGAAAGATGTTGAGTTGCTGGAATGTGTCCAGAGAAGGGCAATGAAGCTGGTGAGGGGTTTGGAGCACAGCCCTATGAGGAGAAGCTGAGGGAGCTGGGGTTGCTCAGCCTGGAGAAGAAGAGGCTCAGGGGAGATGTTATCGCTCTCTACAAACACCTGAAGAGAGGTTGTAACCACGTGGGGGTTGGTCTCTTCTCCCAGGCAACCAGAACAAGAGGAAACAGTTTCAAGCTGTGCCAGGGGAGGTTTAGGCTGGATGTGAGGTAGAAGTTCTTTATAGCAAGAGTGATAGGCCATTGGAATGGGCTGTCCAGTGACGAGGTGGAGTCACCATCACTGGAGGTGTTTAGGAAGAGACCGGATGGGATGCTTGGTGCCATAGTTTAGTTGATTAGATGGTGTTGGATGATAGGTTGGACTCAATGATCTCCAAGGTATTTTCCAACCTGGTTAATTCTATTCTATTCTATGCTATTCTATTCTATTCTATTCTATTCTATTCTATTCTATTCTACTCTACTCTACTCTACTCTACTCTACTCTACTCTACTCTACTCTATTCTATTCAATATTGGGCCCCTTAGAAATATTGTAAAGGCACTGAATGAACTTTATGTAAATAGAATATGCTATTTGGTATCAAAACCTTTAATTAGTAGATGTCTGTTCCATTGGGTAAAAACAACAATGACAAAAAAACACCTCCCTCCTTTTGGGAGCTGAAGATATATTCAAACTGCAGAAAATTCCCAGAAGTTTATCAGCTTCTTAGTATGTTTAAGCAGAAGCAATGCCCTGTCAGATACAAACTAACACTAATACTATGTGACAAACTGTAATTCAATGCAACGTGATTTGATGTGCTAATAAAATACAACTTGTAAATGTATATTACCTATGGCAAACTAAGTCCTGTCAAAACTAATGAAAATGAAAATATTTGCCTGTCACAGATGAGTAAAATTTATTTTTATGCTATTCCTTTCTGACATGTAAACACATTGTGGTACTGATAAGGTAAGGCTAAAAAATGCTTCTGTCTAAAGAAGTGGATTTAGTAGGTTGTAGAAACCTGGAACTTATGATAGGGAGGCCAAGGATGAAAGCATTGCACTTGGCTGTCTGAGGTCAGGTATAACATGACATAACCTATACACCTGCAGTGAGATGCTACTGAGTTTCTCATATCATGCCTGAATACTCTCCTTAAAACAGCATTGTCAAAAGAGATTCAGCTGAAATACAAAGTTTAGTAGCAGACATGATGACATTTTTCCCACAAGTGGCACCTTTGGCAGTTCTGCATCTGGTTGGTATTTGGGAGATATTTTGGGTTTTCAAGTTCATCTCCAGTTGACGATGATTAATGTACTAACTATAAAGAATCACTGGAAACTAAGCCCTGGGGTTGCTTAAGACTGTAAACTTCAGCTTGTAGTTAATCTGACCAGACTTCCAGATAAGGGACAGGTATAGGAAATTATTTGTGAATATTGTGTTCTTGGGAACATCAGCATTCATACCAGCAAAGAAGGCTGCTACAACAGCCTTCACACACTTCTCAATGTTTAATTCTCTGGTGTTCTCACCTAACTCCTCTGCAATTTCATGTACATGCTTCCACACACATTGGTGTACACACCTGAACCTTCCCATTATCACTTAAGTTCCATTCACCATTGCTTGCATAACTGCTGTGGGCTTCATATCATGCTTGCTGTTTTATTTTTGGCTTTTGTAACAGATATTTTGTAACAGATATTGAGACTCTTGAACGTGTCCAGAGAAGGGCAACGAGGCTGGTGAGAGACCTCTAGCACAAGCCCTATGAGGAGAGGCTGAGGGAGCTGGGGTTGTTTGGCCTGGAGAAGAGGAGGCTCAGGGGAGACGTTATTGCTCTCTACAACTACCTGAAGGGAGGTTGTAGTCAGGTGGGGGTTGGTCTCTTCTCTCTAGCAACCAGCACCAGAACAAGGGGACACAGTCTCAAGCTGTGCCAGATGAGGTTTAGAATAGAATAGAATAGAATAGAATAGAATAGAATAGAATAGAATAGAATAGAATAGAACAGAATAGAAGAATAGAATAGACCAGGTTGGAAGAATAGCCCTTCAATAGAATCATCGCGAATAGACCAACCTTAGGCTCGAGGTGAGGAGAAAGTTCCTCCCAGAGAGAGTTGTTAGCCATTGGAATGGGCTGCCCAGGGAGGTGGTGGAGTCACCATCCCTGGAGGTGTTCAAAAAGGGAGTGGATGTGGCACTTGGTGCCATGGTTTAGTAGTCATTAGGTCTTGGGTAACAGGTTGGACTTGATGATCTTTGAGGTCTTTTCCAACCTTATTGATTCTATGATCCTATGATTTACTGTAAAGAAACTACTGAAGAAGCATAGTAATGATCACTATATACTATCTTCATATACACACACACATATATATATAATGAACACTGTAATCATAACCACTTTGCACATCAACAGGTCACTTCTATTCCACAGAAAGGCACAAAGTTTCCAGAGATTACTGAATAACTCAGCAACAGAGGGTTGGTGTGTTTTTTTTTTTGTAGTAGAGAAGCTGAGCTGATGTTGGTACATAGCTCACAAGATCTGTGTCAGAGGGCCCTTCATGAAAACGACTGCTCTTCCCAGGAAGAAGCCACAACAGCAGATGTTTGCATATGCAAAAGAAAATCTAATGATCTAGACTGGAGGTGTCCTGGTGCTAATGATGCAGAAAGGGTAGTAGGATTAAACTTCCAGTTAAGGCACTTGGATTTCACATGTTGATAGACACATGGCAAGTTCATTAGCTAAATCATACATAGAAGTGCAAAATATTTCTGCTTAGTAAACCAAGTAGAGAAAGGATCGTTAATTTTAAACCCCTCAAAGACTGATAAAAAGTGTATGACTCTGTGGGGTTGGTTTTGTTTGATTAATTTTGTGTTTGGTTCATAGGATTCCTCATTTCTTCTGTTATTGACATAAACATTGGTCCACAAAAAAAATTGGAAAATATTCCATTTGTTTCAATCACTCCAGTCTTTGTCCTCTTTTTTGTTTCCAGTAGTGTCTCAAAACCCATTTGACAAAATCCCATTTTGAGTGCAATCCTCTTTGAATTGCATTCTCAATGAATTGTCATTGTCTGCTGGATATTTCTGCAGCAGAGGTTTTTGACAGAACTTTTAATCTCTCTGTCTAACTACCAACACATTACATTTTATTAAAAAATTTATTATTTACCTAATCCATGTGACTGATGATTGAAATTATTTTCTTTGCTCTCTAGGGAGAGGAAAGTGCTGCAATGGTATTTGACTAACTGCTCTCCTGTTTGCACTAGTGGAAGTGAGAAGCAGCCTTCTGGTAATTAATGGAGTTATTTGAGTCTAAAGGTTAAATAACTGTCAGAAAATCAGAAACCAAACATCATGTCATGGTAATGAACAGAAGTTTGAACTGAACTGAAGAGTAAAGGAGGAGAATCAGATTTATTAAAGTCCGGATGAGCAGCTCCTAATGAGCAAAACATTGGAGGGCTTGTCTAAGTAATTTGGGAGCAATTTATTTTCAGATGGATGTTTAATTTGTTCTTATATATTACATGCAACCTTTTTCTTTTCCTTCACCCCCACACGGCCATAATCACCTCAAAAAGAGAAGATTAGCTCTGCAAACAATCCTGAATCAGACACAGTGCATGAAGCTGTCTGAAAATATGAGGTCTCACTCCTAAAGGCAGTGTTTCAGAGAGCTCATTCCATGGGAGTGACCTACTTCATAACTGAAAGTCAGTGCAGGTAGACTGAAAAATTTGGTATGTTTTCTTTTGTCATTTAATCAGGAGGAATCATCAGAATATCAAGACTTTGCATTTGGATAAATAGATAATTTTTTTAATCCTTTGGGTTTTCTTGGATCCTTTTTTTAAACTATTTTTCCCCCCAATTAAGTCATAGTGGAACTGGAAACATTTTTGTCTCACATATTGTTATATTAAAAGAAAAAGAGAAAAAAAATGTTGCTTGAAATCCATGAAATGCTGGTCTGGCATAAAATGGTCTCCTGCTTATTTTGCCATCAGTCATCTTGTCTAGATTTCCAGAGAGTGCTTTGGTTTTGACACAGTCATACATAACATGATGTATTTGTATTATAGCACATTGTTGCTTGGATATGCACTTGATAGTCATAAAAAAATCAAATCACTTCAGTTTTATTTTAGAGCTCTAAAGAAACAACTTTCAAATGTTATACATAGCAAAGAATACACAAATATTTACACAAAACCATAAAACTTATGCTCCTGTAAAATTCACAAAGTTGACAGCAATGAAGTTTATTGAGACTGACGATTTTATTACTGAAAGTGTTTAAGACTTTAGTGTCTGTTGCAATTTAGCAAGATTCAATTAAACAAACAACAACAACAGAAAAGGCAAATCCTTAGTACTTTCAAATGGGGAAAAAGAAACAATCCTGTTATAGTTCAGACTGAAAAATTGTTGTCTCTAAAAGAGTTCCTTATTAAATTCCCTGGCCTATACTTAGCCTTCTACATGAGGGGA